>APFE030402557.1:22243-46822 GCA_000404065.3 Pinus taeda
ATGAGTAGAACGATTCAAGAAGAGGCCTGATAGGACAGGACATATGAAGAGTTATTAATGGAATTCGATATTAGGAACATTATAAATAAATAAAATAAAGGCTTAGTCGGATTGATAACCAGGAACATAGCAAAATGATAATAAATTAATAAATAAAAGATTAATGGATTCTGTATCATGAACACATAATGGGATTGATAAAGCCAAGAACATACACCAAAAAGAAATTAGCTCCGGACGAAGGACATATTAAAAAAATAACGGACCAGGGACCAAGAGTAAACCATAAAGATTTTAAAAAATTATACTTAATGCCAGGCAAGTAATACCAAATGAAGAGAGTGATTAGAAATAAAAATGAAGCTAATAGAAATAAAGATGGAGCTATTGTACTTGTTTACACCTTCAGAAATGAAGTCTACAAAACTTATCAAATCACTAAAATATAAATAAATACATGTTTAGCTGCATGTGAGCATAGAAAGCGAGAGACAGAGGTGTGACAACATTACTTTGGCATTTGATACCGCATTCAATTAGTCTATACATATAGTTAGTTTTATCTCAAAACATTAAAACAGGGGAGGAAAAATCATGTAAAATGTAGGAATGACAGATTGATAAGGCAGGTTATGTGTTTCAATGAGGAAAGAGGATTATCTCTGGTCATTGGACAAAGAAAAATTTAATGTAATCTATGCACCCAAAAGCCAAGAAATAAATCATAAATATAAAATGGATACAAGAAACCTACCTGTCATGGCTGCAACAAATATTACTGCTACGTCTCTTTGGTTCCCTCCTGTCCATGGTAAATAACTGCTTCAATTAATGACATCGAACAACAGAGTCTTTCATTAGTCCATTCAAATACAATGAAATTCCCTGTTGTTGCCAATGATGAAACACTTCAGCTCTTCATCCATCCCTTCCTCCTGCTATCAGATTCAAATTCGAATAATATGCAAAGTTGAATAATAAAAGGTAGAGGATACAAACACACAATACAACACAGACAGAAACAGAGGAACCCGAGAAACAGCCAGAAGAAACAGCTAGAAGCATAGGAACACTAGACATACAACAAGAGAAAACACTTCCCATTCAAATACAACAAAAGCTTGATCGACCGTTAGAGGAGCGGATCACATCACATCACAGTTAACCACAACGTCTATAACAAAAAAAAAGCTTGAGACGCTTTTGAAATTCATGAAAGCTGTTGGGTTTTCTTAACAAAAAAGCTTGAGATGCTTTTCAAGAAATTCTCTCCACATCCATGTCATCTATCCACGTCATCTATCCACGCCGGTCTCTCCACATCCATGTCATCTATCCACATCGGTGCAAAGCAGTTGGGTTTTCTTAAATTTGGAATGTTCAGCCTTCAATGAGATGCTTTTCAAGAAATTCTCTCCGCATCCACATCATCTATCTACGTCGGTGCAAAGCAGTTGGGTTTTCTTAAATTGGGAATGTTCAGCCTTGAATTTAAGGTTGAGATGCTTTTCAAGGAATTTCCACACCCACGTCCGTACAAAGCAGTTGGGTTTTCTTAAATTTGGAATGTTGAGCCTTGAATTTAAGATGGAATCATTGAATCTTGCTTTACTGCTTTCTGCTTTCTGCCATGAATATTACTGGCCCAGACCCTTTGTGGTCCTCTGCTGTCAGGCAATGTAGACAGAAGCATAGGAACACTAGACATACAACAAGAGAACACACTAGCAATTCAAATAAAGCAAAATTCCCTGGAAAGAGAAGAGGATGTGCACAAGAAAACTTCGAACACCGCACCACAACCCTCCTTCATGTATCTCTAAAAAAACGCTTGATCGACCGATTAAGGAGCGGATCACACTTCTTTACCACGACATCTATAATAAGAAAAGCTTTAGTTGCCTTTTCAACAATTTCTCTTCATATAGATTCCCTCCGTTTATCTCTAAAAAGCTTGATCGACCGTTAAAGGAGCGGATCAAACTTTACCACATCTATAATAGGAACAGCTTGATTTGCTTTTTCAACAAATTCTCTTCACAACCACGTCATCTATCCACGCAAAGCAGTGGGGTTTTCCTACATTTTGAATTAAGCTCTAATCTTTGATCCTTGCTAAATTTACGTACTCTATGTAATCTTGGCGCAGGCCTTTTCCGGTCCACCGCTTTCTGATGTTACAAGGTTACTTGAGAGGCATTAAGCGTCTGTAGAGAGCTTGTTTGATTCATTATTAAGTTGACACAAGTGTCTTGCTTCAGAATCTCAAATTGTCACCATTTTTTGATATGAAGTTATGTCCCCACCTCATATATATAAATAACGATATTATATTGTGATTGGGGCGTTAAATTTAATTTGTAAATTTATTTTGTCAATGTGGTAATTGTAATTTTTATATTGGTAATTTAATTTATGCATTTACATGCCGAAATGAAGTCAAAGCTGTTGTTTATTTTTAATTTGAGTTATTTTTATTGATTTATATTTATTGAAGTAAAATTATTTTGTGTTTATTTATTTTAATTATTTAATATAGATTTGTTTAATTAAAAATGTAATTAGTATTAAATAATAAAATATTTTAAAAAACTAACATGTTTTTAAGTGTAAAAAAAAAAAAAATTAGAAAAATTTGTTCCCTCTCAATACTTGATAATCTATCGCTATATATAAATATATAATTTAAATTGATTTTTTAAATGTATAAATGGATTCAATGACCTTGAAAATCCCTTTAAGCACATGGATTGTATAAACTACATACATTGAACTTACAATTATCAGTGATCCATTTCATATCAAATTCACCCAAAAATATGCCTAAAAAGAGACCAAAATGTAGAATATAAAACTACTTCTAGTGTTATAACTATAAGAATTTCTTTTTCAATAGCTAAATACACATTTAATTAATTTATTTCTCTGTAAAGTTGATATAAAATTATATTTTAATTGATAGGAAAATAATCATTGGAAAAAGTAGGTGATTACTTGCTTGGCTTCTAATGATTACTATTCTTGTTTTGACTTATTAATTTGATTATTGCTTATCCTTCATATTTGAGTATTTGAATTCTTCTAACTTCTACATGAGATGTGATAAGCATATCGTTTTATGAGACAAGTATTTCGGCATAAATCACATGATAGAGCATTTGTAGACGCGTTTCAAACCAACCAGTGTGGTTCATTGTCACGACAAGTTGAAGAATCAAATCTAGTTTTGCATATTAAATAGTCAGCAGAACATCTAAGGACTATATTTCATACCAAGGTGACTGCTATATTTGATCGAGAAACGGTTAGTTGGACTGGGATAGGGGTATGACCTTTATTTAGTTAATTAAGTTAATTCAATTAATTATTAAATGATAGTTTTATTCTTATTAAAATAAAAGTTAAAGGGACTATTCTATAAACTATAAATATAAAAAATATATCAAAATAAATAAAATATAAAATAAATTAATTTAAATTAATAGTTAGTTATAAATATTAAAGTAAATAATCGTTAGTTATAAAAGTTGTTAAATATAAATATATATAATTAGTTATATTTTTATAATTCTAAATATAATATTAAAATAAATTAATTTTAAATTAATAGTTATCTATATAAGTTATTAAAATATAAATATTAGAGAAATTTTAGGGGTTAAAAAGAATATTTTAAATATAAAACTAATTAATAGTTTAATTAAAGGGGAATATTTATACGATAAAATTCTATATTAATTAATATAAATTAAATAAGAATCTTACTTATATTATGTATACTAGAAACCTTTATATTAGTTATGAAAAAGGGAAAATTCAATACTAAAATTTTTCTTTGTTAAAAGTATTGTTCTAAACACAATCTTAAGGCTTTAAAATCAAGAAATCTAAGGGAATTAGAGTTTTGAAAGGATTTATTGTATTGTTATTAATAATATAATAGCGTTATCATAATAATATTTAATTAATTTTATTAATAAAGTCAAGAACTTATAACCTAAATATCCTATTTAAGTATCTTAAAAATAAAATAACCCTGAAGAGGATCAAAGAACTGAGCCAAGAAAAAGAGGGTATCAATGGGGAAAGACTAAAGAACAAGCTATTGAGAGGGGTAGGACGGGGAGGAAACGACTAAGAGGCGAGGGCCGAGACCCAACAACTACCGATTTTTCAGCCATCCTTTCTATTGAGATTACTAGGTCTCTTCTTAATTTTGCTGGCTTCCCTAAATTTTCGGTGATGGAACTGCGCAATTCTAGCGATAACATTGGCATCTTCAATACAAACATGATGATTGGTCTTCTCTACATGCTCTGCTAGAGCGGAAGGCTTGGTTCGCCTATGTGTAAGATCATCTACATGCTCACTAATCCTTTGATTAATGGAGTGCCCAGTCTCACCAATATGGGGGTACCCATAGGAATAAGGAATAATATAAACCCCCTTCATGTCCTTAGAGTTGACAGGATCCTTAACTGAATGGAGGGATTTACGAATGGTGTTAAGAGGTCTAAAGGTCGAGGGAACATTATGCTTCCTGAGAATCCTCGCAATCTCATCAGTGGTCCCTGGAATATAGGGAAGATGTACTCCTTGGACTCGTTCGTTAGGCTCTTTTTTAACAACCAAATTTTTGGAGGCTTTGAGAAAAGCCTTCTGACCTAAGTATCTACTATAACCATTCTCGACAAAGACATTAAGGAGATGGGATTTCTCTTTCTCGAAACTTTTATTATCAGAGACTGTTATGGCACGCATAACGAGACTATTGAGAACACACAACTTTGAGCCAGGAAATGATGTGAATTGGCATGAAGATACTTCTCTGTATGTGTTTTCCTTCGAAACACTTGGTGGGAGAGGGAACCATCCATATTCTTAGAGATAATAATATCAAGGAAAGGGAGGCAAGCATCAACTTCTTGTTCCATGGTAAACTTTATGGCTACGGATTGATTGTTGAGACGTTGGAAGAAGAGATCCAATTCTTCTTGGCCATGAGACTAGATAATATTAGTGTCATCTATAAATATTTTCCAAAGTTTAGGAAGGAGGCAGATCGAGGATAGAGCTTCGGATTCAAAATATTCCATAAAAATATTAGCAACGATAGGGGATAGGGGTGAGCCCATGGCAACACCACAGGTTTGCTCAAAGGAATCACCCTCAAAACTAAAAAAGGTGGAGGCAAAACAAATATCAACTAACTGAGTTGTATTGGGATCTGTAAGGCGGTTAATTACCTCTATGGAATCATTCATAGGGATGCAAGTGTAAAGGGAGACTACATCGAAACTAACCAGAATGTCCCCAGGGTCAAGCATGATGTTCTTGAGTTCTTCAACAAAGGAAGCTGATGAAGGACTCTGTCTGTCCAACTAAGGGCTTAAGTGTTAAGGCAAGGAATTTAGCTAGAAGGTAGGTAGGACCACCAATGGTGTTGACAATGGGTCTAATTGGAGCCCCTTCTTTGCGAACCTTAGGGAGAACATAGATCTTAGGAGTAATGGGACTGCTCTCAATGAGCTTATGGTAAAGGGCACTTACTGAATTATTGGATTTTATGGCAAGAGCTACCGTCTTAGAGATCCTTTTAAGCAGGTTTTTGGGAAGCCTTTTATAGCTTCCACTATTATAAAGTTGATCTAACATCTTTTTTCGGTAATCCTCTTTGTCTAGGATGATTGCAACCCCACCCTTATCAGCTTTCAGAACAACAATATCTTTGTTTTGGTTTAAGGATCTAAGGGCCATAAATTCATCCTTGCTAAGGTTGCTACGAGGAGGCTTTGCCTTTCTTAGGACCACAGTGCAATCTTGTCTAAGAATTCTTTTAATATTATCAGGAAGACCTCTAATCCAAAATTCTATGTCACAAATAATGTCATCTATTGGGATCCTCTTAGGGGCTAGGGAAAATTTAAACCTTTACCAAGGAGTTTAAAAATAGGTGGGGGAAAAGAAAAACTACTACAAAATAAAACTGTGCAAGAAAAGAGAACTGGTACAAAAGAAGGTACCTCATGAAAAGGTTCCAATTGCAAGATTGGACGGCAAGTTAAGACTTAAGGTATGATGAGAATATGACTTTCATAAATGACTCATGCATACATATGAAAGTAAGTTTGATTTCTGGCACATGTGATATATTGGTTCTCCTGATATTCGACAAGTAGGTTACACTTTAGACACGATGAATTTCCTAGATGCATTGTTTTTGATACAATGACTTGATATTGCTTGTGATAAGCATGGTAGCCTTGATTTTGAAAGTATAACAATGAGATAGATACTTAGGATCTTCTTATTAGTCTTCTTTAGTTTCTGATAAGCTTAATAAAATATGAATGGATGCCCTGATCTAATCAAGACATGATTATGATCCTCGAAGTATGATGATAGACTTGTCAGTTACCCTAATTATATGACACTAGCCCTTGATGAAAGATTGTTGTCATGTTCATATGGTATGACTATGATGAATATATGTTTTAGAACCTGATATCATTTGATTATGTGACCTGATAGTGTTTCTGATGCATAACAATATTATGATAGATAGGTTGATGTTTTGAACGATGATGACTAAAGTGGCTTCCCATTTAGAGCGAGAAACTTTTCAAAAGAACACACTTGATTGTTGAAGGAAGAATTCTAGTCATGAATAACCATTTGATGTTGTTGAAGAGGTTTTGGCAAAGTTTTGATATGAGAAGAGAAGGTTTCTCCTAGTCTAAGCCCCAACTACTGGGAGAGAGGCTTAAGGGTGAGGGTATAAGCCTCACAACTGCATGGAAGAAGGCCTATGCATGCAGTTAAGCTCGTTGTATATAAGAACATAAAGTCTTATTCATGAGACCAAGAGTACACGAGGAATATGATATTCCTATAATCATGGAGTAGATGATAGAGAGTTCTATGAATAGGGAAGTGTTACCTAATGTTTGATTTATTATAGAGAATATGAATGTCTTGACTAATATTTTGTTTGTAGGAGACTAAAATATGCATATAGTATATTATTTTCCTTGAGATGATCACTGTAACTAGTATATGACAATATTTGGTGAAAGTTACAACGGTTTGACAAGATTTGGCTTATTGGCATGGCTTAATATAGATGAGAAATTCTAGAATTTTCATAGATATGTTTTGTCTTATGGATTGATTGAATTAACAGTGACAACAAGTCAGGGTTTTGATCAAATTTGGTTCTCGATAATGGTGATTTGCCTTGATGTGGAATGACAGTGCTATGTGCATATAGTGACTTTAGTGAATAATATTGGTATTCATTATTGGTTTAGTATAGACATAATTGGAACTTGTCACATTGGTTGGAATATAAATGTTTATGATTCAATATGCAGTAATGTCACAATGAATGGATAAAACTTATATGAATTATCCTTGATGTATGCAATCACATCCAGGGAAGAAAAATCATACTATGATTACATGTATGGCCTGTTGAAGTTTGAAATTGCTTAATGATAGTTGTTGAAATGAAAATAGATAAGGCTGTAACTTGATATTTTGGTGTGAGGTCTACCTATCTCTTAGACTGAAGAGATTGATAATGATACTAGCATGAAATTTTATAGTTGTGATATTAGTTTTGGTTTTCCATTTAAAGCTTAATAAACAATCCTAGTTGATTTGATTGCACAATGTTAAGTTGTTTGAGGCTGAGCATATTGGTTTGGTTAGTATTGTGTTTATGGAAGGCATTGTATGGTTTGAGGAAAACTTCCTAAGCCTAGCATGTCCACATTGACAATTACTTGGTGAAGCATGGGAGATGTTTCGATTCAAGCATCTACTTAAGAAGTGGTCCAAGGTATGACCTTGATTTTAGTTTTATATGTTGAAGATCAATTCTTGATAGGTAATGAGCTACTGGTGATCAAAGCAAGAGGGAGTTGGCCTATGAGATTGAGATGGAAGACCTTGGCATGATGCACTACTTTCTTAGATTCGAAGTTTGGAAAAGGAAAGGATGTCATAAAGTTATTGGGCATGATGGAATACAAATACTTGGACACGCCAATGGAATTAAATTTTAAAATGTTATGGAGAGCTATTGTTGAACCTGACTTGACAAATTGACAGTTGATTGAAGCACTGATGTTCCTTCTAACACACATCTAGACATAGATTTTGCAAATAATTGCATGAGTCAATTCATGATTAAGTTGGTTTATTCAGATTAGGTTGCTTCCAAGCACATTTTTTATATTCGCATGGGACAATCAATCTTGGCCTGAAACATAGTTCCAAGGATTTATGACTGCACAAATACATTAAGGATGATTGGGATGGAAATCTTAATTCACAAGAGGAACCCATTTGGGTGTTGCTTTAACTAGGGATCTACCTTGACATTTTGATGAGCAAAAAATAGAAGTTTGTAGCTTTAAGCATGGTTGAGGTTGAGTATATGGTTACTCACATGGCTAGATGTGGGGCAATTTGGTTGAGGAAGCTCTTTGGAGAGTTGTTTGAACAAGTTTTGGTTATGATAATGATATATTGCAATAATAAAAGGTGGGATCTTATTGGCGAAAAATCGTGTATATTGCCAGGACTAAGATATCTCCTTGCATTGAGACAGTGTTGTTGTATGAGATAATTTTAGGCTTGCGGTTGCTACCTCCACGAGAGGGAGGTTGAATAAGGTATCCTATTGTGACATGTATTTATTCTAACATAATATTGTGATGTAATGTTCTTAATGAATAGGAAATTAGAGGAATGTTAATATATGAGGCAATAAGATTGATATATTTAGTGAGATATTTAAGCTGATGCCATATATGAGCACATTGATATGTCTCTAATCTATAGATAATAGGTCTCATCAAGGATACTGATCCAAAATTTCCCCATTATTTTAGATCTTAGAGTGAGTAATTGAGATGTAGGGCTCCTTGGGTTGAGGGCTCTTTCCAAAATAGGGTATCATCCCTATCTTTCACCCAAAGGGTGGAAGATGTTTCTCCCCTATCTTGGTCTAGTGGAGTATACCTCAGTTTGCATCATACCCACAAGTTGGGCTTTTTGGGATTATAACTCCATGTTTGGCCAACATGTTGAGAGTAATTACGGGTGTGTGATCCTTACTTTTGGTAAGTTAGGAATCTCACCAAAGCTTATGATGCAAGGTGTTCTACCACATGACTTTTGAGGTTCATTGTTGGGAGGATGAGGAAGAAATAGGATGTAGGAGAGATTGTGTCTCCCCTATTGCTTCACATAGGGTGGAAGATGTATGCTCCCCTATGAGATGACTTGAGGTGAGAGTGTCCGATAGGACCTTCCTCATTTTCATTGGATTCTAGGTTGAGACGTGCTCCCTAATCGATGAAGGGTGGTAGCTTGGACTCCACTCCAATATCAAATTCTTATTCTTTTAGAATTGTGAGTTTTTAGTATATGAGAAGATACAAGAAGAGATAAGAATAGATAAGAAAATATGATTAGAGATGAATGAATATGAGTAGAGATGAGCTGAGATATGTGATGATGATGCTTGTTAATGAGATACATGTGATGGGACCTGTGTTGTAGTTGATAATTTATCCTTGGCGCAGAGGGAGTGTTAATTTTGAGAACTCAGGGACAAATTCCTTTTTTTGAGAAATCTTTCTTTTCAAGGAAGACCAATACTGGCCCTTGGAAGAATTTAATTTGGTTAATTAAAATATATTTTAATATGGAAACCCCCATGTAAACAAAAAGGGCAGATTGGTCCAAAAGTAAATTTGATGCCCTTGAATGGTTATAAATACAAGTCAAGTTACCCTCATTTGGAGATCATCAGTCATTCTTATATCTTTGTTTTGGATCAGATATGTCTGAGGTTGGTTTGCAAAGATTGGTTCGTACATGTATGAAATTTCATGGTCAAAAGCTTGCACGTGTGATTTAAGGTCTTGATTTGAAGTCGTAGAGTTGCCACATGTAATTTTTAGTTGCAATCACAAGCACATAGGCATATGAGTGTCGTTGGAGGGTATCATCTACATGCACATACCCTCTCTCTGTGTGGTTGGAAACTAAGGTTTTATTTCTTTAGTTAACAATAGATTTTGACAGTTGACTGCCGATATTGATAGTTGATCGCAAGCTTCTGAATCCGGGTTTTTATAATTGCTATTGCTTGGTTCATCTCTTGGATGTTGTTTAGTTGACTTTGCTGGATAATTTTTGCGGTTGAATATGTGTATCATTGTACTCTCTTTGTTAAAATATTCAATGACAATCTAATAAGAAGAAGAATTTGAAAGGTTTTTCCCCCTTGTGGGGTTTTTCCCTGGTCTTCGACAAATTCTGGTGGCTCTATGTGTGAATGATTTTATTATATTGTTCCTTTATGTTTCACTAAATTGTTTATGATAATGTACTTTCTACATAATTTCATATGTTGTTGAATAATGTTACAATGCTATGGGGTGAATTGAATATGTAAATAATGAAATTCAGATATCTAAAGCAAAGAACATTATAGCATTAAGAAAAATTAACATTTTTTATAGGAAATAAATTAGGACATGAATTTGATGTTATGATAGCTTTCTTAGGACTATCAATCTTAACTAATAAGAAACTAGACATTTCTAGAAATGGTCATAACTCGTTTGGCTTCTTATGATATTTCAATGGGTTATATAATCTAGCATGTGGTATCTCTTAGATATAAAGTTTGTACACAAGGACACAAGCATAGATTGCATAGATGAAAATGCTAATTCATTAATTCAACTTTTTATTATCATTTTATTGAATATATTATTAATATTATTTATGTTTTTTGACATTGTTTTGGTCATCATATACTAGGACATATTTCATTGTATTGCCACTCATGTTGTCATTTTGAAGGAAAGTTCATAATATACAATAACATTTTTCACTATATTCTTATTATTTAGATTTTAAATCAAGTTCACTAACATACGTAATTATTGTTGATTGTTGATGCTTAATCTAGGAATTTGTTATTATTGTTAGCTCTCCTCTTTGGATTGATTTATCTTGTGCATTAAGGAAAGTTTAATTACGGAATCTTAATCATCTTGCTTACAGTGATACAATTGATTTTTCATGTACATTAAGGAAATCTTCATTAAGGACTCTAAGTCACTTAGTTGTTTCTTATGGCTATAAAATCACTTCATCTTTGTTTGAGGTTGCTACCATGGAACTCCCAACACATGTCAAGTGTGTGGCCATTTAAAATTCAATTTTGAATGCCTGTTTCTATAAATGACATAATGCAATAGTAGGGCTATTTTATTACTTTCTTGGGTTCTAATGTTATATAATATATATATATATATATATATATATATATATATAATATATATATATTATATATGAAATACAAACACAATTTCCTAGTGCATAAAAGATCTGGGTTAAAATACATCTATAACTAATTTATTCTTTTATTAGATAATTTTATTATAAGTATGGTTGGTCCTTATTTTAATTTTATTTTACATTTGTATGGTTTTTTTTTTTAAATTAGCAATACAATTTAGGTGTTGTATTGCTACATTAAGAATTTCTTCCAAAATATGTTATTCTAGTAAAGAGTTCATAGTTGTGAGGTCAAGCTCTATAAATAAGTTGTGCTCAAAATGTTAGAATCACTTTTATGTGGGGAATTATAGTAGGGTACTTGTGTCTTTCTGTTGATAAGTATGGTTATTTGTTTGAATTAAAATGTTTTGCAAATATTTTCATCTTTGGTGCAATGATTAAGGAAGATATGTTCTAGACACATAGTGATATAATGGCTCATAATATCCTCAATAGTCATGACTATTGATTTGTATATTAACACCTAGTTGGTCTATGATATCTATTTAAAAATAATGGAGGATCATGATAATAATTGATTTTGAGAACTCTCTCTTGTAATTTTTTTCCCTTTGCATTAATAATATAGTCTCAAGTGGTGACATTGGCTAGGGATGTGGATTATTTCCATTTTAGAGGGGCTCAACCATGTAAAAATAGTTGTGTTGTGATCTTTCATCTAGTTTTATGAGTGGTTATTTTTGGGACAATTAATTGATCTAAAATAACAACTTACTACCACACATTAAACTGTCATCCTGAAAATTCGTCTTGCTATTTCAAGGTTGTCTGCAAAACCTATGCAAGAGGAAGTGCCACTAACTAATTAAGGTAGTAACCAAAGGAACAACATTAAAGAAATAAAATCTTAACAGAAAACACACATTAAAGGATCTAACTCCCAAGAAGCTAGTACTTCCTATAAAGCATCTGGAAATATTAAATTCTAACTGTTATTTAACAGGAGACAACAATGAAATCAATCTACTATTAATTTTCTACTTAAGGAACATCAATATATAAATTGGGGAAACAACACCATGAAATTGTATATCCTTACGAGTTTCTTGTTTCTTACCAGTTTCTTGTTTCAGAATCTTAAATTCTCACAATTTTTTGATATAAAGTTATATCCTCACCTCATGTATAACACTATTATGTTGTGATTGGAAACTAGAATTTAAAATGAGGTCAAATTTAATTTATAAATTTATTTTTGTTAATGTGTTACTTGTAATTCCTGTATTGGTAATTTAATTTATGTTTATTTTTAATTTGAGTTATTTTTATTGATTTTATATTTATTTCAAGTAAAATTATTTTTGTGTTTATCTATTTTAATTATTTAATATAGATTCATTTAATTAAGGATTTAATTCTTTAATATAGATTTATTTTAATCAATCTCCTTAGGCACATGGATTGTATAAACTACATAGCTTAAACTTACAATTATCAGTGATCGATTTCATATAAAATTCACTAGAAAATATGCCTAAAAAAAGACCAAAATGTAGAATACTAATACAACTTGAAATGTTTTAACTATAAGAATTTATTTTTTTCAATAGCTAAATATACATTTAATTATCTTATTCCTCTCTAAAGTTGATATAAAATTATGTCATTTCACGTGCAGATAGAAATATTTTGTATATGGTTGAGAGTAAGGATAAATGCAACCATTTAGGGCATTGCTTCCCTCCTTTATGACCTATCTTCACTTTCTATTACTCCCTACGTGGAAAGTATGTAACAATTGTGCTCTCCATCTCTAACTAGAGGTATGTACTTAATACTTTCAATGTAATTAGCAACTCCAACTCTTGCATTTTGTTTAGTTGATTTTGTTGGATAAGTTTCATGGTTGAATATAGATCATCGTACTCTCTCTTTGCTGAAACATTGAATGAAAATATAGTAAGAAGAATAATTTAAAATGGTTTTCCCCCTTGTGGGGTATTTCCTTGGTCTCTAACCAATCCTTATGTCTCTATGTGTGAATTATTTTCTTCTATTGTTCCTTTATGTTTCGTTGCATTGTTGATGATATTGTTATTTCTACATAATTGCAGGTTTTTTTAATAATGTTACAACGTTGTGGGGAGAATTCAATATGCAAATAATGAAATGTAGTTATCTAAAGAAAAGAAAAATATAGCCTCAAGAAAAATTAGCATGGTGTTAGAGCTAGGCTGGAGATAAGTCAATGAAGATCACCCCAAATTACTTGATTACTTAAGTTCATCATCTTGCTTCTTCTATGACACCACATTTTGTCTATCAAATATTGACGATGCTCCTTTTCACTAGTCTCTTTAATGGATAAAGTATAATTTCCTTAACATTCTATTTTCCTCGTGCTTTTTCTCAAATCCATATTTGAATTTCTTGTTAAATATTTCCTTTGTTTGTGATATCTAACATACCTTAAGCTAATGCTTTTCGAAATTGATGTTTGTGGTTAGAGTCTTTGGAAATTAAATGATTTGGTACAAGCTATTGAGACTGTAAAATAAAGTTCATACATTTACAAATTGGTTGGGCTTCTTCATTTTCAGATTTTGTAAATTGATATCCTATCAATAAAGTGTTTTGTGTTTGAACATGAAACGATACTATTTCTGAATTTGAGATGGCATGTTGTGTTGAAAATAGTAACAAGAGATGACAAAAATAGAATCCAGAATATTCCAATCTTAATTTGCCCTTGAATTAAAATTGTGTATTAAAATCGAATTTAGTCTCACAGCTACTTGGAAATAATTAATCAATTCATTATGGATTAATTAGTTGGAGAAATTCAAGTTATAAGTATTTGTGAAGTCATGCAACAATTATCCCTTAAATTAAGGATATTATCCCTTAATTAAGTAGATAACTTTGAGTTATATTTGAGATGTAATTAGTTAGCTTAGTGAACTGAGTTAAGTCCAGTTAAATTAGTTCCAAACTAGTTGAGGAACTAGTTGTAAGTTATCAGTGAGTTGATGCATGCATGCACTCAACCAATGTGCTCTAGATAACTGAATATTCCCTCATGAGAAACTCATGCATGTCTATTCTGAGAAAGACCCAGTTCAGATTAAAGTCAAGGACAATGTACTATTATTTGCATGTGTTTTCCTATAAAGGAAACTGACGCATGTAGTCAAGGTAGGGTTCCTTGAAGATTGCATTGTTCTGACAATGTGTTAGAGTAGTGTGTGAGAACAGTGTTCCACTAGGTGAAGGAGATCATCCCAGAGGAACTACACAAGGAAATAGGAGCTTGGAGGGTAGAGGAGAAGACTTTTGAGAAGCTTTGATTTCCTGTGAGCATCGAGGAGGATTGTATTGAGAGCTAGCTAGCTATGAGAGCTAGCTAGCTATGAGAGCTAAGGCTTTGTATAATTTTGATGTATTTCCACCTTGTATGATAATACAAATAGTGGGGTTTTCATTTGAGGCTTTCCCCTGAGTATTTTTTGTGTTTCATGTGCATTGGTTCTTCTTCTTTTGGTTATATGTGTTTAGCTCTGATTCAGCTCAATCTTTAAGCTTCCACAAAGAAAATTGTTAGTAGAAGATATTATAGTAATTTTTTTTGGTATATTGCATTATCGGGTTAATCTACAGTCATATTATCTACATGATCGTAGAGGTAGATTTGTAGAAAAATTGTAGAATTTCTACATGGTATCAGAGCTAGATGATCTATAGAGAAATTTGTACATGATATCAGAGCTAGTTGATCTACAGATAAATCTCTACATGGTATTGAAGCTAGATGATCTATAGAGAAATTTCCACATGGTATCAGATCCTAGTTTATTGGAGCTGTGAACAGTATACAAAGAAGAGAATTCGAAGTTCGAAGTTCGAGGTTGTAGGTGCAGATCGAGTTCATATCACACTTCAATGTATATGGGATATTATGTGACTAATTTCCCATCGAATAAGTCCAAGAAGGGATCCTCTTAAGGATCAAAAGGTGAGCTATTAGCCTCTCAATTCGAAATGGACTTTACCGTCATTGCATGCATGGTGTCATTGATGATGGGTTGTGTTTGGTATCTTGAGAGTGGAACCTCATTCCACATGACCGGTGATAAAAGTTTATTCAATGCCTTGGAGGAGAAAGACCTCAGGATGCACATAGAGATAGGTGACGATGAAAGGTATAGTGTTTCAAGAGTGGGCACGGTTGCTTTTCAGAGGGAACATGGACCTCCTATCACCCTGACAAGTGTGAAGTATGTGCCTGGACTAAAGAAGAACTTGGTATCGGTCATGATGTTGGAGGAAAAATAATGCGATGTTTTGTTTAGTAATGGAAAGCTTTTCCTTAGACACATCACCACGAGACAGGTGAAATAGATCGGTTCACTAGTTAAGAACCTATATGCTCTTGAGGTTCAAGATGCATGCAAACCCTTAAGGAGCAGGGAAAATGTTAGAGACTTGGTGGTTGAGACAGAGATTAAATTACCTCTCAACATGCAGTCCCAGAATAAGTCTTAGACAATTGTGGATGAGCCACAATTGGAGAAGTGGGCAGAGGGATCACCTGCAGCCATACCTCTACGTGTGAGGTGGGGTGATGTGAAGTGATAGTACGAAGAAGGCTAAAACTTGGTAGGGTCCATTTAGAGGTTTTATCTCATGGATCGTACCTTGCTATGGGAGCCAAAAGTACATAGAAGTGGGAGGAATTAGTGGGATTGATGCAATCAAAGATCAAAGTGATAGAGGCTAGAGCAGTCAGATATTGAAAAGTGCAAAGAATGATTGAAAATAGTGCAGAAAGGCAGAGTCAACTGAAGCACAAAGTTTTCAGTTGACAGAGGGAATAACAGTCAGAGACTTTCATGACAATTGCATCATATTGATTCAGTTTGGATGTTTTTTTTGTTTCTGGAATTGCTGGAGTAACAAAACTAGTGAGAAGTGTTGCATGCAGAACATTCCAAATGTTCAGGATCGAGATCGAGTTAAATTCCTTTTTTGTTGAGAGGGAGTGTTGAAAATAGTAACAAGAAATGATAAAAATATAATCCAAAATATTCCAATTTTAATTTGTCCTTGAATTAAAATTGTGAATTAATATCGAATTCAGTCTCACTAGTTGCTTGGAAATAATTATTTAATTCATTATGGATTAATTAGTTGGAGAAATTCAAGTTAGAAGTATTTCTGAAGTCATGCAACAATTATACCTTAAATTATGGAGATTATCCCTTAATTAAGGAGATAAGATTGAGTTATATTTGAGTTGTAATTAGTTAGCTCAATTTAATGAGTCAATTTGAGTTAAATTATTTCCAAACTCGTTGAGGAACTAATTGTGTGTCATTAGGCAGTTGATGCATGCATGCACTTAACCAATGTACTCCAGATAACTAAAGATTCCCTCATCAGAAACTCATGAATGTCTATTCCAAGAAAGACCCAGTTGAGATTAAATTCAAAGATAGTGTACTATGATTTGCATGTGTTTTCCTATAAAGGAAACTCATGCATGCAATGAAGGTAAGGTTCCTTTAGGATTGCGTAGTTCTGAGAATTTTTTATTTCCTGTGAGCATCCAGGAGGATTGTACTGAGATCTGGCTAGCTATGAGAGCTAAGGCTTTGTATAATTCTCATGTATTACCACCTTGTATGATAATATAGACAGTGGGGTTTTTAGCTGAGGCTTTCCCCTGAGTATTTTCTGTGTTTCATGTGCATTGATTCTTCTTCTTTTGGTTATATGTGTTCAAGTTTGATTCAACTCAATCTTTGAACTTCTGCAAAGAAACTTGATAGTAGAAATAGATTATAGTATTTTCCTTTGATATATTGCATGATCAGGTTAATATACAGTCAGATTTTATACATCATCTTAGAGGTATATTTGTATAGAATTTGCAGAATTTCTACATGGTATCAGAGTTAGCTAATTTATAAAGAAACTTCTACATGTTATTTTGTTCTTGGTCATCTTATGAGCAGAAATTTTCTAATTATTGTTTGTACCCTATGGATATAAGAGTAAAGATAAAATATAATACCCTTTCTATCTTTTCAACCATTGGGTCTTGCTCTATGCTACACAAATCCTATTTTTACGGAAAATATTATCTATTTATAAAGCATCTACTATGCATTCTAGATTAGTCAAATAAATGGAATGAATGTGATAGAGATAGGACTTTGAAGCTTTCAAGCATGGCTGATGTGATATATTTTTTTGAGCGACAATTTAGAATTTTGTTTTATTTTATATTTTAATCTCACAAAATTCCTATTGTGTGCAATTATATTGCACTGAACTAAATTAAATATATAATGTTGTGGGAAGTTATAATAATTTTTTATTTATTGGGTGGTCATGAAAGGAAATGCACTTCATTATATATATAAAATGGTGAGCCAGGTTTGTTTGTCATGAATATTTTCTAGTTTCCTTACTATATATATATATAGATATATTATATATATATATATACCATGGTGAGCTAGACATCACAGTAAGGAAACTGGAAAATATTCATAACAAACAAACATAAAAATTTAATACAAATTTTGAGGTTGTTGGAGTTCTCTCAATTATTAATAACACGTTCTATAATTAATTAATAATAACACATACTTCATGATAAACAAAACACAAAATTTACAAGCATTTGTCAGACTGGTTGGACTTCTCTCAATTATTAAGGGCAAGTTCTACTTTTAATAACACATACTCCAAATTGCTATAGTCAGCAATAATATGGTAGAGTATTAGCACTAATATAATGGTATTTGACATCCTCGTGACAGTTCTGTTGGATATTCTAGTGACATATTATTAAGCTCTATAGTCTAAACCAATCAATGCTATCTTATTCTTAATTTTCCTATGTAATTATTTCAGATAGGAAAAGGTTAACATCATACTGCAGTTATCTTTCATTCGGTTGGAATTTTTCTATATAATCTCTTAAGACATTGCACTATATAAAGTAATAATTGCCCATGATATTATGAATGAATACTTCTTGAGTTGACTCCAATCCATCAATCAATACAACTCACTATATTTTTATTAATTAGAGTCATCCACTGTCACAATTTTTCTAGAGTTAAAGTCTTACTACTCTATACTACTTCAGATAATATTTAAACTCCTCATCAAATTAATACACTCTAATATTCTTGTGGAACTATGCAATGAATTCAAAAAATCAAATATTTTTCATAACCCAAGAAGAATTCAAAAGTTTATATTAGCAAACTCAAGTGCAATCATGGGCTACTTGCAATGGTTGGAGAGAAAATACCCCTTTAGCTCCTCCTTCATATCATTTACGAATGTCGGGTTTGACACATACTCTGCCAACTTCACCAATCCAAAAAGTTAATCCAAATTTGGGTCAACTATTTGTGGTTGTGAATGTGATTAGTTTCCTACAAGAAAACCATGGACATGTTTGTTGACTTAAAACCAGCAGCATCTTGGTTAGTTTTTTACCTCATTGTCTATCATCATCTTTTGCAATCTTGTAATTTCATCCCACTTATTGGTTTCTTCAGTCTACGTTGACATGGTTGCTCACAAATAAAAAATTCAAATAGTAAGTAGACATCTCCTATGGTTGCATCACAACTTCAAACATGTTTTTCACAATGTGTGCACAAATCTAAACTTGGGCCCAAATACTCTGATACAGTTGAATCGTTTGCTATGGTAGGATTTGGAAAAACAATTGAAAGGATAGGAAGGTTTCCATACGTAGTGTTCCTAACCATTTATGCACTATTCTGAACACCAATGCAATTTATTGATGAGGCTGTTGAGAAGCCATATAATTGCATCCATGATAAAAAGGGTATAAAGTAGGCACAAAACAGATCTTTGTCAATTCCTAGCCCTGTTGAATGTTCCAAATCCTGGGCTTTTACTTCTAGACCATAGCTATGAGGTTCCTCATACCACTGCCAAATACTTTTCGATGGAATGTTAGGGATATAGAAGTTAAGTATTAAACTTTTATTAAGTGAACTACTATCAAAGTAAGGTCTAAAAGAGGAACGAATAATTTCGAATATAAAAATTTGCAACTTGGTAGAATGACTGAAAATGATGGTGGGGATCCAAAGGTCTAATGAAATGGTAGATCCATTGCTCGAGGTTAAACCCACATCTAGGGCATTGCGATGAGAATTGCTGGTATTTGTGTGTTGCATGGATCCAGACATTTCCAAGAAGCCAAAGACGGGCCGTGTCATACAAATGTTGGAGGCCGACGAATTCCCCTTTCATGATGTATGTTTTTCTTTGAAACAATAACCATGCCGCTACAGAGTATCAATGGAAATATAAATTTATATATAAATGAGCAAAGTATCAGTCACAATGTTTGTTTATATATAAACCAGTTGGTATATGTGTATACACAGATATTTAAATGGTGTATACAATATATAAATTTTAATTCTTGTATATTTCTCATTATTTATGTTTATGTTTTATAATAATGAATGGAGATATAGCTAAAGAGTGACCTAGATTTCAAACAAGACACTCCCAAATATTCTACAAAGGTATTGCAAATCAAAGCCTAGATGGCAACACTTCATCCGATAGTACAAAACTTAGATGGAAGCATTTCATTTCATATTACGAAATTGAGATGGAAAAATTTCATTTAATGACACAAACTTAGAGGGTATCATTTCATTTAGTCAAGGGACATGCTTCTACATGGTTTAATGAATATATTTTCTTGACATTTCTTCAACATGTGAAGCCTTTGGTGAGGCGAATCTAATAAGTGATATTTGTTCATAAGAGAAGAATTAAATTTCATATAATGCTCATGATGAACTTGAAGATAACATCAATAAATGACCTATCATTAGAAACCAGAGAGAGGTATTGGCAACTTCTTTAGAACAAAAACTGAACATTGGGGATGAGAATGTGGTCAAGTAGCAAGTTGGGCAAGGACTCGAGACTCCAAAGTACCATGTTCCATACTCACTAGCACTTAACAAACTATCAAATAAGTTGTTCAAGTCTCCTGCTACATGTCTCAAGTGGACCCACTTATTAACTCCTAGCTTGTTGGTTGCACTACATGAAGCCATACTATCTCAACTAAAAGTCTTTTGAAACTATAGAAACAAACTAGACAATGTATTTTGGGTTACAGTCTAGTGATTAAGTTGGGCAATTGTTATGATCAGACCTAGGTTCAAACCTTAGCAGACTTAAATCCCTGAAAATTAACTTGTTAACTAGATTTAACAACCATTCATATGTTCCACGTAAGAAACTCAGTAGCCCCAACTTTGCTGGAGAACATGTCAGTGACTGAAGGCATAAATCTGTGCACATTGAGCTGCAATGCTTAAACAAAATATTGGTAGAAGGTAATTGACTGGTTTGTTGATGAAGTAAGCATTTGGAGCCTAATTCGTGAAGCTAATCCAAGAATTTAAGGTTGAGCAGTGATGCCCTAACCAAACACCCACTAGGGCACAAACAATGGGTTTATTTTGAATCCTCTTAAGGACATTTGGAAGGTACAAACATATTAATTTATCAACTTTGATTGATGCATAAGGCCCATAATGCAAGCATTCTAGATAGATGTTGTTTTTACTGATTTAGAATCATAGATGCTTGTAGGTTGGCATATTTTCATGAAGGGTTGGAGCCCAAGGTTGTTCATAGAGATATAAAACCTAGCAACATTCTCCTGGATAAGTCTTTTGTTTGTTGGCATATGGTTTACTGGCCGAGACAGGCTATTGCCATGTTAATGACACAAAGTCAAACATACAGATGAGAGCCCTAAATTATAGTTGGTTGAATTTTATGTGATTTATATGCAATATTAATTCAATAATTAATGAAAAAAATAGTCGTAGGCACCCTAAATCAACTTCAGTTCATACAACTTCAGAATTTCATTTCTGCTACATGTCTGCATCTTATTTAGATTTTCTCATTCTCATGTCACGATTATTCCTCAATTTATGCCACGGTGTTTCCTTTGCAACATCTTGTTCAAGTGCTAGTTTATATTAAATTATTTTATATAACGAATTAAATTAAATATTAATTAATCAAATTTATTATTCTATATAAATTTATATTTATATTATTAGTAGAGGAAATGTAAAATGGCCTTTTTTTAAGTTATTCATTATAGTTGCATTGTTTAGTTGTTTCCATATTTGTATGAGTGTTTATTGATCTAAAATTACATAGTATCAAATATTTCTATCAATTGATTTATTATTTTTATAATTGGTTGTTTGTAATGTCAAAATAATATCTTCATAATACTTTATTTCAAGAATTATATATGAATGTGTTTGTTTATTTAAATGTGAAAAAATGTGAAATTTATTTTCTTTAATTTTGTTTAAAAATGTATTAATAAATTGTATTTTTTATATGATATATTTATTACATTATATGATGATCACATTTATGTATAGACATTGTTTTTTATTTACAATGAGGTGTATATGATTTTCTGTATGTTGGTGTAATTATTTGTACTTTTAAATGAAATTATAAATGAGATTAAGTTTTGTTTTTTAATGTGATATGATGGTTGTGTTTTTTCTAATTAGATCATATGATTGTGATGTAAGACGATATGATGTAACATTTTTTGCATGCTTAATGTGTATGCATTTATGTATGTAGTTGTTTCCTCTATACATTTTAGATGGTAATATGTGTATTTTTTGTTATATGATACAATGATTGTGTTTAGATAATATGATGATTATTGATTTTTAATTGATAAAAAGTTTTTGTTTGCTACATGATGCAGACTACATTTGTTAAATGATATGATTATGACCAACTTAGGTCCATCTAAGATAGGATCTATCATGTGCCAAGAGGGATCAAATTTGTCTAGATGAATTTTTTTATTTTGGAGTGTAGAACTTGAGGGAAGGTTTGCACCTCGAGGGATTTGATCCCTCTGAGTGCATGATAGATCATGCATTGGATGGATCTAATATGGTTCCAATTGACGGAAATATTGTCATGTTTTTAGATTATTATTATTACGTATATGTTTGATATTAACTTCAATATTCACATTAGGTTTTCTTTGCTGGTCATGACCATATCATCCTCTGCTTTAATTTAATCTATATTTCTTGCCTTGAATGGTTTGTACATCTACATTTGGATGCTTTGAGTGGTTTGTGTGTTTACGTGTTTGGATTTGGATGGTAGATTTTGAGAACATTACAATTGTTGTGTTATATTTTTATATGTGTATTTGATTTTCTATTAATAATTAGTTGGTTTTGAATAAGAGAGATAATCTTTTCAATAGTTTGTAGGAGGATTGATACTACACATCTATTTCATTTAATTTTAGGTATCACAACTTCTAACAACTAATTAATTGTTAATAGTGTCCCTCTAGGTATTACTAAATATACCTTGATGGCTAGTTTTAATAATTTACTACATCAATATTACTCTTGAAATAATTCCTTTGGTAATGTCTAAAATAATTTATCTCCTTCAAGAATATTGTGATGATTTTTTTTTTATTATTATTTTTTTAATATCTATAGTCTATTTTGCAAAGTCAATAAATAATGTATTTTTCATTTTTTTTTTTTTAATTAGTGTCTATATTTATAGAATATTTACATCGAGACAATTATCACATCTCTTTCAAGAATATTTTGATTGATTTTGAATTTTATAAATATATCTTTTCCTCTTATAAATATTTTGAATACATTGTTGTACACATTTATCTATTAGTAATTTTGAATACATTTACTCTTCTATTAGTACTTATTTGGTGATGAAGAAGAGAGACAATCTTGTGAGGGATTAATTTGCACTTTGTAGAAGCATTGAATTTTTACATCTATTTCATTTTAATTCTAGGTGTTGCAACTTTTGACAGCTAATTAATTCTTAATAGTGTCTGTGTAGGTATTACTAAATATATCTTGATTTGTTTTTTAATAATATATAGCATCGAGATTAAAATTTAGTGAATCTAATGCAAGAAATCAAATAGGATTAAAAAACATCATCTAAATTTGAATTAAATGCATCTAATGCAAGAAATTAAATGAGATTATAAATCAACATCTACACTAAAATCAATGCATCTAGTGTAGGAAATCAAATGGGATTAGAAATCCACATCTACACTAAAATCAATGCATCTAGTGCAAGAAACCAAATAGGATTAGAAATAAACATATACACTTAGATCAATAGATCTGGTGGAAGAAATCCAATATAATTAGAAATCAATATCTACACTGAAATCAATGCATCTAGTGAAAGAAATAAAATAGGATTAGAAACCACCATCTACACTGAACTAAATTCATCTAGTGCAAGAAATATTCTTCCACCTCTCCTGCCTCCATCTAGTCTTGAAAATATATATTTAATAATTTACAACCTCAACAATAACAACATCTAATTTATTTGATGCAAGCATTCAACTAAGATTAGTAATCAATGCATCTAATGGAAGCAATCAAATAAGCTTATAAATAAACATTTACATGGAAATCCATGCATCTAGTGCAAGCAATCAAATATAATTTGAAATCAACATCTATGTTGAAATCAATGCAAATAGTGAAAGCAATCCAATATGATTAGAAAATACCATCTACACTGAAATCAATGCATCTAGAGAAAGAAATCAAATAGGATTAGAAATAAACATGTACACTGAAAACCAATGCATCTAGTGCAAGCAATCAAATATGATTATAAATCATCATCTACATTGAAATCAATGCATCTAGTGCATGAAATCAAATAGGATTAGAAATAATCATTTGCACTGAAATCAATGCAACTGATGCAATAAATAGTTTCCCTCTACCCGCTACATCTATATCTATATCTCCCTCTACCTATTCTTCTTTATCTCTCTATCTAACCCCCCAAGCACACACACTCTCTCTCTCTCCATATCTGTTTATCTATTTCTCCCTCCATCTCTCCCTATGTCTATCTCTCTCTTCTTCCATCTCTTCGTCTCACATCTATATATCTATCCCCCTCCACCTCTCCTTTGTCTCTCTCTATATCACCCCAAAACATACACTCTCTTTCTCCATATCTATCTATTCCTTCCTCCCTCTTTATCTCCCTCTACCTCTCTCTTACCCTTCTTTCGCTCTCTCCCCATTCTATCTCTCTTCCCTCCTTCTATTATCCCTATCTCTC
>APFE030402557.1:49386-66107 GCA_000404065.3 Pinus taeda
TTTATAATGGGTTGTTTATAATGTTAAAATAATATATTTGTAATATTTTAATTTAAGATATTCTATATGAATGTGTTTGTTTATTTAAATAGGAAAAGGTGTGAAATTTATTTTCGTTAATTTTGTTTAAAATGTATTGATAAATTGTATTTTTTATATGATATATATTTTTACATAATATGATGATGAAATTTATGTATAGACATTGTTTGTTATTGTTTTTATTTATAATGATGTTTATACGACTTTTTTTTTGTATGTTGATGTTTTTATGTTTACTTTTAAATCAAAATTATAAATGAAATAAAGTTTTGTTTCTTTATGTTATATCATGGTTGTGTTTTTGCTAATTAGATAGTGTGTTTTTGCTAATTAGATAGTATGATTATGATGTAAGATGATATGATCTAACATTTTGTGTATGCTTAATGTCTAAGCATTTATGTACGAATTTGTTTCCTTTATACATTTTAGATGGTAATATGTGTATTCCTTGTTAGATGATACAATGATTGTGCTTAGATAGTATGTTGATTATTGATTTTTCATTGATAAGACATTTTTGTTTGTTACATGATCCACACTATATTTCTTAAATGCTACCATTATGACCACCTTAGATTCATCTAAAACTGGATCTATCATGGGCCATTCATCCAAAGGGATGCAAACTTTTATTTTGGAGTGTAGAACTTGAGGAAAGGTTTTTCTGAGTGCATGATTGATCCTATGTTAGATGGATCTAAGTTGGTAATGTCACATTTTTATATCATCATTACTATGTATATGTTTGATATTAACTCCAAAATTCACATTATGTTTTTTTTGCTGGGCACTACCATGTAATTCTCTTCTTTAATTTAGTTTGTGTTTCTCTCCCTGAATGGTTTGTACATTTATGTTTGGATGCTTTGAGTGGTATGTGTGTTTAGATGTCTGGATTTGGATGGTAGAGTTTGTGAATGTTACAATTGTTGTGTTATATTTTTATATGTGTATGTAACTTTCTATTAATAATTAGTTGGTGTTGAAGAAGAGAGACAATATTTTCAATAGTTTGTAGGAGGGTTGATACTACACATCTATTTCATTTAATTTTAGGTATCACAACTTCTAACAACTAATTAATTCTTAATAGTGTCCCTCTAGGTATTGCTAAATATACCTAGATGAGTAGTTTTAATAATTTACTAATAATTTACTACATCAATATTACTCTTGAAATAATTTCTTTGAAATTTTTTTAAATAATTTATTTCCTTCAAAAATATTTTGATGATTTTTTTATCTATACTCTATTTTGCAAAGTCAAGAGATAATGTATCTTTGATTTTTTTTTAATGAGTGGTGAGATTTATAAATATTTACATCCAACAATTATTACATCTCTTTCAAGAATAATTTTATTTATTTTTAATGTTTATAAATATATATTTTTCCTCTTATAAATATTTTGAATACATTGTTGTACACATTTATCAATTAGTAATTTTGAATATATTTTATCTTTTATTAGTAATTAGTTAGTGATGAATAAGAGAGACAATCTTTAAAGGGATTAGTTTTCACTTTACAAGAGGATTGATTTTGCACATCTATTTCATTTTAATTCTAGGTATTGCAACTTTTGACGCCTAATTAATTCTTAATAGTGTCCTTCTAGGTGTTACTAAATATATCTTGATTTCTTTATTTTTTTAAATCTATAGCCTCAAATCAAATAGGATTAGAAAACAACATATACACATGAATTAAATGCATCTAATGCAAGAAATCAAATGAGATTAGAAATCAAAATGTACCCTAAAATCAATGCATAAAATGCACGCAATGAAATTGGATTAGAAATCCACATCTACACTAAAATCAATGCATCTAGTGCAGGCAATCAAATAAGATTAGAAATCCACATCTATGCTGAAATCAATGCATGTAGTTCCATTAGTCCAATTGGATAAGAAATCAACATCTACAACTTTAATGATTTAATTTTCTACCCTAAATATTAAAATAAATATATTTAATGAAATTTAATATTTTTCTATTGGATAAGTAGGGATGTAAAATAAATTTCACTCTAACATTTAATTTTCTAATTGTTTTTTAGGATATTACTTAATATATAATATATATATATGTTATGTTCAATTTCATATTAAATATAAAAAAATATACTTATTTTTTCCATAAATTTAGTATGGAGAGGTGTTCTAATGTTTGTAAATGAGTGTAAACATTTACATGTGGACTAGATGCATATTTATTTAAAACATTATAGATAGCTATCTTGAAGTGAAAAGCAATACCAGATTCCTCTATTTCTTGATTATTACCACACTAGTAAGAATAATAGCTTCATATTTTG
Organism: Pinus taeda; assembly: GCA_000404065.3. Taxonomy (NCBI): domain Eukaryota; kingdom Viridiplantae; phylum Streptophyta; class Pinopsida; order Pinales; family Pinaceae; genus Pinus; species Pinus taeda. The sequence goes on from APFE030402557.1 coordinate 51,752, forward strand.
TTATAATGGTCTAATTAAATGATTAGAAACTTTTGTGACTACAACAAATTTCAGAATTATGTTTTTTGTAGTGAATTCTTATTCTTAAGCTTTGTAGGAAAACCATCTAAAAATAAATCTTTGAAAATAGTTCATATTCAAGTATAACATATTTACCATTAGTTACTTCCCAACATAATTTAAGCAAGTATTTGGATAAAAAATTGGTAGGAGTAAGATGTAAATAATATACTTATCAATAGTTACTTCCCACCAATATTTGTATTTTTCTTAGCGCTCATGTATCAATGAAATTGTAAACATGTAAACTTACTAGTGTTTACTACCCATCAAAATTTATGCAAGTCATTGCACTTAAAAAACAAATAATTTGTCCACTTCACATTTTAACTTATTAGTTTGTGTCAAAGCTAGATTGTAGGAAAAGTCATTGCGCTTAAAAAAACAATTAATTTGTCCACTTCACATTTTAATTTATTAGTTTGTGTCAAATCTAGATTGTAGGAATTGATTTGTCTATTGACCACTATTAATTTAGCTTATGTAGTTTTCCCACAACATAATTTCTAACTTAAGTGGAAAGAGGTAAGGCGTTGTGTGAAACTTTAATAAGACCTTTGCATGTGTGGTCTTCTAAAATTTTCATCTAAAACGTATATGATAAATAACACATTAAATGATAGTGTAAAGTATCCTAGGTTAGAATTATCAATTTTTCATAAATTTCAAATCTATCTAAAAGATAAATTAACAAAGTGAATTTATTATGTAATATGGATAACAAATTGATAGATAAAAAATTGAATGATAATCTAAACTAGCTTAGCTTAGAAATGTCAAAATTTCATACCCTCCAAACTTATTTAAGACATAAAATAATTATAATTTTAGAAACTAAAATATTTTCAAACATACACATAAAATATTAAGTCTTTTTGGCCGAGCAAATAGTCTAGTTTATATATTTTGACAAGAGGATGTACCAAATTCCATGTATATTATAGTATTTATGTGAGTTTATATCACAACAAAATCAATTATGTCTTGTCAAATCACTTCATCTTAGCTTAACTATTTAGTCTGCTCTTAAAATTATTTAATACACCATATGTAATTCCATTAATATGTAATAAGAAACAATTCAAAACATATTTATATGGATTGAGTAACATCACAATATAGCTAGACAATTTTTACTACCCATGGTTTCTAAACTAGTAACGTTAACATCAAAGAGTGTCTCAAGAATACGCCCAATGTCCATTTATTCAAAACCAAGTTGACAAAATATTATGTGTTTCAAAAGATTTTACACAATTGTTTTATAAAAGGTCAAAGCAACAAGATAACTAACTATAACAATTTGCACAGTCAGAAACCTAGATACATCTTTCTATGTCTTATGGACCAAATGTTTCAAGACAAGTTCAAGACGTCTCTTTAATTTTTTGAAACAAACACATATGTACATCTATAATTTTTTATATTATGGTGGTTAATATCATATTTTGTTATTCTAAAATACTATTTAATAACTATAATCCTATAACATGGTTTATACACTTTAAAGAATGTTTAAAGATAAAAATAGATATAATTTTCCCCTTTTAAGTAATATTGAAGTAGACAAAACCCCACTTTTGATAGCAACAAATAGATAAAAAAAAAAAAAAAATATGTCAATAAAGTATAATTACAATTAGACTGAAAGCAAGTTCATGCTTTCACTCCTTTTTTGTGAGAAATACATAGATGAGATATTGAGCTCTAGATAACAAAGAAGTGTAAACAATGGGAATCAAAGGTGAGCCTTTAAGTGGATGAAAAGTAGCTTTCTAAATACTTCTCAAGGATTTCCCTATTTTTGCAAATTATTTTTGCACATGGAGCCGCTTTAGACTAATTAATAGGAGAGATGTTGTCATTTAATGTTAAATTATTATATATATATATATATATATAATATATATATAATATATATATATTTGCATTAATAATCTAAAAATAGTAATGAAAAAAATCAATCTGGTCATTAATAAAACTACCTCAATTTCCACCTTAATTTTATATCAACTTTATAAAAGGAGATAAAGTGATTTAAAGTTAAAGAAATAATTTACTTAATATGTAATTTCTTCATTTACTTAATATGGAGTTCATATATATTTTCAAATTCAACCATAAATACAATAATTCATGTCCGTAATTTAAATTAAAAAAATATTTATAAACATTCCATTGTGAGGCACATGTATAATATATTTCATTCTTAATATCCAACTAATATGTATAAAAAAAATCTTCGAGAAAAGATATAATGTTGAATATAAATCAAATATTTCAATATGTATGCTCATAACATCAAATATATTGAGCGAAAGAGTGAGAGAGTTATAATTCCACTAATAGGTTATTCCAAATTCAATTTATGAAGAATATTTGTAATTTGGAGAGAAAGCTTATATGCCATGGAAATATGTTTTGTGATTCAAAATATGGGGGCCATGTATTAAAATTTTAATGTGAAGAATGTGAAACATAAATAAAATACGTTAATGTCAACTATATAAATATTATATAAAACAAATGAAAAAAATAACAAAAAAATCTTGTAATTAAAATATTTTATTAGAGTTTTTCTCAAAATCATGGTAGATCCATTTTAACTTCAGATTTACCAACAACTAAGAGGAAACAAATATCTAGAGGTGCAAACATTTTCTTAAATTTTACACTCAAAAAGAGTTTTACATCTTAACAAATTTAATCCTTCTTGATGCTGTTATTTAGGATACGCTTGTGATAATCAAATCTCTAAAAATGCCAAACTTTTCTTAAGTTTTCAAATTATTTTGTATTAATATCACACCCATTCTTATTTTCATTATTAAACAATGAAAAAATTAGGCATCTTCTCTATATTGAAGAATAACAAGAAAGAATTATATATATATATCCCCCTATTAAAATATACAAGGTACTCATAAAAAATTATAAAATAAAATAGCAAGCACGTTCTTAAATAAACTTAAATGAGTAGAGAGAATTTCATATAAAATGCTATATAGGTTCCATACTGGTTCACACAGACAGTGAGTCGCAAAAAATATCAACCATGCACTAACCAACCACCAACCAACCGTGCTCCTGCACTTCCGTTCCATGTAGTGTACCTTAATTTATTTCTTGCAATAAGCCAATTCGAAACTTCTTCCGCTGCGTAGTGCTTCACAGTGATATCATGTCACCTAAATCAGAAGACGTTCAGAGCGACCTCAGTAAACAGAACTTAGGTGCAGAGTAAATATACCCTGCTTCCCAGTGAAAGCCCCCAAGTTGTCTGAGGTGTCTTATTCTGAGAGCATTCGGGTGGTGGATCTCCAGGACCCGGATGGCCGTAACAGAGCAGAGGTGGTACATGAAATCTAACATGCATGTGAGGAGCATGGCTTTTTCCACTATTTTTTTTTAATATTAAAACAATTATAAACCAGGTTTTATATTTAAATAATTATACATTTGCATTCTCACATAACGTTTTAGAAATCACATAAAAACTCTAATGTTTCCTTGCAACCTCGATTACCTTCTACAAGAGGGCCAGTCCCTAACATGGGAGAAAATCTTGATCAAAGCCGCTAGCAAAATGGCGGTCTCATCACATAATGAGAGCAACCGCTAAAGCCGAACAGAAAATTAAAAACCGTCGACAAGATTTCGTTGCCGCATGAAATTAATTTGCGTCTGGATCGTCACAACGTCATTCTTTCTTCCATTTGTAGAATGAAATTTTCCTAGATTGAGTTCGCATAGAGGACGTAAAACATCACTGTCAAGTACTATGGGAGGTGCCCTATCCATGGCTCAACTTGTCGATTCTGAAGAGCTAAATTGCAGGTTACAGACGCAGTTTTTAAACATATACCTAGAAACCCTAGCGATGGTCCCATTCTTATCAAGACTATAATGAACGAGTCGACAAGGATTCAAAGGCACTCTATCAGATGGGGTTTCTCCTACCTCACTAGTAAATGGAGGCTGCAAGCTGAAATTTTACCAAAACCCCTCCTCCTTTCCTCTGCATAATCTGATACGATGGATCGACTGGTATGTGGCGTTCAAGCCAAAGTGAAGGAGCATAACTATTTTTACTTCTGAGGATAAGGTCGCCCAGAACTGGATATGTGGGTTATGTCGCTGCATATACGATTAAATTCTGTCTAATATGCGGATTATCACCTCGGAATACGCAATTACCACCGCCGGAAATGCGAGTTAACCGCCTCGGATATGCGGTTATGGTCAATAGATACGTCATTATCACTATTTACACGAATTATCACCTGATCCCACAAAATATTCGAGTTGTCACCGGTGGTTACGCGAGTTATCGTGTGAAATCTGAATTATCACCATTGGATATGCGAGTAATCGTTCGATACGCTAATTATAACGAGGAGATATGCGGGTCATTGAGCTGATTGTGACTTATGACCACCAGATATGCGCATTATTCAGTGATACGCGGGTTATCACAGCAGGATATGCAGATCATTACACTGATCGCAGTCGGATATATTAGTAATGGAGGCCGAATATGCGGATTATTTTTGGTTATGCGAATGCTAACGGTCAATACGCGAGTTATCATCGACGGGTACGCGACTTATAATTTGATACGCGAATTATCAGCAAATACAGCGTTTATCATGGGAGACTCGACTTATCGGCATTGGATATGCGAATTATCAGTAGATATGCAGGTCATTATGCTGACAGGCGAGTTGTCTCTACCGTTTATGCTAGTAATCACCACCGAACACGCCAGTTATTTTCCGCTTATGCGAGCTATCCGCGCTGGATATGTGGATTATTTCCACTGATGCAAAGTCTGCCATTTATGCAATTGATCCGCTTGGTTGCGTCCCTGGCTTGCTTGTGCTTTACGAGGGGCTTTCCAGCAGAGCTATTACTCGCTTTCCCTCGCCGAATTGGAGCTATAATCGAAGATAAGGAGTTTGGAGGGATTTCTAATTCCGTAAAGAGTCGTATGTGGCAGGAGGGCAAGGCGCTTGAGTTGCGAGGCCCTCTGTACAAGATCCTTAATTTTAAAACTTATAAACTATCAAATAAAATAACTTTAAACATCATAACCTACTAAATAAAAAAATTCTATTCATCCATTTTTAACTTAGAAAATACTTAACTTTAAACGCTATAATACACTAAATGAAAAATAAACATTATAACACACTAAATGAAAAATAAACATTATAACTTACTAGATATAAAATCTTAAATACAAGAAAATTTTTCTCAACAATCTTTGAAACACACTTTTAACGTTAGAGATATCTACAGAAGAAAAGACACAAAGTAGCTATGACGTGACATCACTAATTAAATAGCTGCAAGTCACGGAGAGTAGAAAAACTTTAAACAATAGAAAAAAATCTATCCATCCACTTTTACAGTATAAGTAACTTTCAAACATTATAACCCACCAAATAAAAAAACTAAAACGCTGGAACAACTTTAGACATTATAACCCACTCAATAAAAAAAAAGTTAAATATGGGAAAATCTTTCTCAAAAATCTTTGAAAGGCACCTTTAAGGTCAGGAATATCTACTGAAGATCCAAGAAAAGACACAAAGTAAGTATGACATGACACCGCTAATTAAAGTTGTTATGCATCATACACAAGTTAGCTCCCTTTCACTGTACAAGATGCTTAATTTTAAAACTTATAACCTATTAAATAAAATATTTTAAATAATGGAAAAACTGTAAACATCATAACCTACTAAATAAAAAAAATTCTATTCATCCAATTTTACCGTACAAAATACTTAACTTTAAACGCTATAACACACCAAATGAAAAATAAACATTATAACCCACTGGATATAAAATTTTAAATACAAGAAAATCTTTCACAACAATCTTTGAAACACACCTTTAAATTTAGGGATATCTACAGAAGAAAAGACACAAAGTAGCTATGACGTGACACCACTAATTACTAATTAAATAGTTGCAAGTCATGGAGAGTAGAAAAACTTTAAACAATAGAAAAAAATCTATTCATCCAGTTTTATCGTATAAGTAACTTTCAAACATTATAACCCACCAAATAAAAAATAAAGAAGCGGGAACAAATTTAGACATTATAACCCACTCGATAAAAAATAAATTTAAATACGGGAAAATCTTTCTCAAAAATCTTTGAAAGGCACCTTTAAGGTCAGGAATATCTGCTGAAGATACAAGAAAATACACAAAGTAGGTATGACATGACACCACTAATTAAAGTTGATATGCATTATACACAAGTTAGCTCCCTTTCATTGTATAAGATGCTTAATTTTAAAACTTGTAACCTATGAAATAAAATATTTTAAATAATGGAAAAACTTTAACATCATAACCTACTAAATAAAAAAAAACTTTTATCGTATAAGTAACTTTCAAACATTATAACCCACCAAATAAAAAATAAAGAAGCGGGAACAAATTTAGACATTATAACCCACTCGATAAAAAATAAATTTAAATACGGGAAAATCTTTCTCAAAAATCTTTGAAAGGCACCTTTAAGGTCAGGAATATCTGCTGAAGATACAAGAAAATACACAAAGTAGGTATGACATGACACCACTAATTAAAGTTGATATGCATTATACACAAGTTAGCTCCCTTTCATTGTATAAGATGCTTAATTTTAAAACTTGTAACCTATGAAATAAAATATTTTAAATAATGGAAAAACTTTAACATCATAACCTACTAAATAAAAAAAAACTTTTATCGTATAAGTAACTTTCAAACATTATAACCCACCAAATAAAAAATAAAGAAGCGGGAACAAATTTAGACATTATAACCCACTCGATAAAAAATAAATTTAAATACGGGAAAATCTTTCTCAAAAATCTTTGAAAGGCACCTTTAAGGTCAGGAATATCTGCTGAAGATACAAGAAAATACACAAAGTAGGTATGACATGACACCACTAATTAAAGTTGATATGCATTATACACAAGTTAGCTCCCTTTCATTGTATAAGATGCTTAATTTTAAAACTTGTAACCTATGAAATAAAATATTTTAAATAATGGAAAAACTTTAACATCATAACCTACTAAATAAAAAAAAATTATTCATCCACTTTTACGATACAAAATACGTAACTTTAAACGCTATAACACACGAAATAGAAAATAAACATTCTAACCCATTGGATAAAAAATTTTAAATACAAGAAAATCTTTCTCAACAATTTTTGAAACACACCTTTAAAGTCAAGGATATCTACAGAAGAAAAGATACAAGGTAGCTATGACATGACACCACTAATTAAATAGTTGCAAGTCACCGAGAGTCGAAAAACTTTAAACAATAGAAAAAAATCTATTCATCCACTTTTATCGCATAAGTAACTTTCAAACATTATAACCCACCAAATAAAAAATTTAAAAAGCTGGAACAACTTTAGACATTATCACTCACTCGATAAAAAAATTAAATACAGGAAAATATTTTTCAAACATCTTTGAAAGGCACCTTTAAGGTCAGGAATATCTACCGAAGATAGAAGAAAAGACACAAAGTAGGTATGGCATGACATCACTAATTAAAGTTGCTATGCATTATACACAAGTTAGCTCCCTTTCACTATACAAGATGCTTAATTTTAAAACTTATAACCTATCAAATAAAATATTTTAAATAATGAAAAAACTTTGAACATCATAACCTACTAAATAAAAAAATTCTATTCATCCACTTTTACCATACAAAATACTTAACTTTAAACGCTATAACACACCAAATGAAAAATAAACATTATAACCCACTTGATATAAAAATATAAATACAAGAAAATCTTTCTCAACAATCTTTAAAATGCACCTTTAAAGACAGGGATATCTACAGAAGAAAACACACAAAGTAGCTATGATGTGACACTACTAATTAAATAGTTGCAAGTCACGGAGAGTAGAAAAACTTTAAACAATAGAAAAAAAATCTATTCATCCACTTTTACTGCTTAAGTAACTTTCAAATATTATAACCCACCAAAGAAAAAAATTTAAACGCTGAAATAACTTTAGACATTATAACCCACTCATAAAAAAAAATGTAAATACAAGAAAGTCTTTCTCAAAAATCTTTGAAAGGCAACTTTAAAGTCAGAAATACCTACCGAAGATAGAAGAAAAAGACAAAAAAAAATAGGTATTAAAGTTGCTATGCATTATACACAAGTTGAGTCAACATGCTTTCACTGTCCATTTCAGCCCACTAATTTTCTTTTCCATTGTCCTGACTCATCATCAGTGGAACATGGATCACAGCGTTCGGAAAGAGATAGAGGCCACCCTCAATACTCTTTTTCCCGTTACTTTAATTATTTCCCGATTACCTGTGCCACTGAATCGGTGATGCATTTGTTACGTGTGACGAAAGACTACAGATTCCTCCCCCAATTCCCTAGACATTGCACCCTTCACCTCGGGCTAATTAATCAAATCAAGATCAAATTATCTATATATTATTTTTCATTTAGACTTTTTTCACACTAATATTTTGACATTTTGGTTCATTAAGTTTACCTTTTGCATCATAGTTATTCTCTTTCTGATGTATTCTTTTTCTGATGTATATCATGATAAATGTAACCTAATTTATCATCGACAATGTGGAATTGATATGGACATTTTTAAGGGTGAGGTCTCTAGAAGGAAGAAGAAGACTTATGATAATAATGATTAGTGTGGAAAATGACATAGGGAATGGAAAAATATCAATAGTGTGTATGCTATTTTGAAGTATAGGACATTTAAATTTCATTTCTAGTTACGAGATGCATAAGAATGGTGGTTGAATATGCATGTACAAAGAACATGATTGTGGAGGAACATAATTGACCAATTAGGTTTAGAAAAAACATCTAAATAAGATATGAAAAGAGGGTGAAAGGAGTATGTTTGTGCAATATTTTGATAAGGTCAAGTGTGATTTTAAGGTGTTTGAATAATGTGAAATATATAATAAAATGTCACTACCATAGAGAGGGACTATCATGGGGGTTTCTAAGACATAAAGGTAATACTTTCTATTGCCCTTCATGAGAATGTAAGCGAAAACAATCCAAGGTAAATAAATGAAATTGATAAGGCTTACTTTCTAGCAACTACATATAATTCTAGGGGCTACATCACATAGAATGCTCCCTTGGGAACATGGTCAATAAAAAAGGTAACTTCCGAGTTTTTATAAACAAATAAGGATTAAACTCCTTTATTCACTCATCCCTAATGATAAGGATGAAGTTGAGGAGTGATTGGAAGAGCCACCATTTTGTCTAAGGAAATAGAAACAAAATTCTTAAAGTCAACTTAGCCATACAATTATCAATTTATTTGTTATAATTATATAGTAACCCGTGTTCTAGAGGTGTCTAAATGAAATTCATAATCTTGATTTTAGGATTTGGTTTGATGGATTTCTTAATGTTGATCACTTTAATAAGTGTAGAGGAGTGGATTATGGATCAAAAAAATTCCGTTAATGGAAGATTAACGTTAAAGCGTATAATAAGTAGGATTATGGGAAGATGTGATCTTCTCAAAATTGTAATATTGTTTGAGGTTAGAAATGGAGAGTTGCACCTAGAACATATAGGACACTTCAATGTGTTATTGTATAGCATACCTTGGAACCACCAAATTGAATCCATATGAGCATAGATACTCACTATAGCTACGATGATAGAAACTCTCATGAAGAGTAGTGTTGAATGTGTGTCAACTAGTGATGGTATCAAAACTTGGTTGAAGTACCTCCTTAATAACTTCATTCAAAAGATAAGTGCATCTTTGAAGCACACATGCTAAGAATTTTCCCACCAATGGGTAGTCCTACCCTAATGGTGACCTTCTACTTCAACAAGTCAAATTTATCCTTATAGCAAGTGGAAAATTCCCTAACTTGTTTTACATCAAATGATTCTACAAAATCAGGAGAGGTCAACATCAGTTAGAATGGTTAAAATTATGCAGGCATAGCGTAGTCATAGGAAATGATGTTTATTGTTTGCAGTGCATATTTTCAGTGACAAAGGTAAAGATGTTGAGGATGCATTCAAGAGGCACTTGGTTTTACAATAGTTTTAGGATGTGTTCCCAACAGATATTTCAGAGTTTCTGCCTCACAAGGAAGTGAAATTGTCTATTAAGCTGATGTTTCGAGTAGCACCAGCATCATAGGCACCATACAAAATTACACTCTCGAGTTAGTGGAACTAAAGTTTCAGTTGAAGGAAATTCTTGACAATGGATATATTAGGTCAATTGTGTGTCCTTGGGGTGCACCAATATTCTTTGTGAAAAAGAAGGATGGTACTCTTAGGTTATGCATTGATTACAAGAAGTTGAACAAGGTGACGGTTAAGAATAGGTACCCCTTACTAAGGATTGATGACTTGTTTGATCAATTATAGGAAGAAACAATGTTCTCAGATATTGATTTGAGATCTAGATACAATCAGGTATGCATGAAAGAAGAGGACAACTACAAGACTAATTTTCGAACTAGGTATGGGAATTATGATTTTTTTGTAGTTCCTTTTGGTCTAACCAATGCTACGGCTACTTTCATGTGTTTGATGGATAGTGTGTTGCATGCTTATCTGGACGATTTTGTGATTGTATTCATTGATGATATATTGATATATTCTAAGAAGGAGGAAGAGCATGTCCAACACTTAGAAGAAGTATTAACAATTCTAAGAGAGCATCTATTTTATGCCAATATTAGTAAATGCAGTTTCTTTTAAACAAAAGTACATTACTTGGGACATGTTGTCTCCATGGAATGCACAATAGTGGATCCAGAATAAATAATACCTATCATGGAATGGGAAAGTCCTAGGAATATGGATGAGGTCAAATAATTGATGGGAATAGTTAGTTCTAACAGTAGGCTCATCAGGAACTTCTCACATATTACCTATCCTATTACATGATTACAGAGGAAAGGAAAGAAATTTGAATGGACAGAGGAATGTGCAGCAAGTATTGAGAAATTAAAGGAGTTACTGAAAAATGCTCTAGTTCCCAAGATTGCAGATCGAAATGAAGAGTTTGTGATGTGAAAAAATTCTTTCAAGAAAGGACTTGGTGGAGTTGTCATGCATGAATGATAGGTGGTATGCTATGAATCAAGGAAACTAAATGAGCATGATAAGAACTACGTGGCATATGATCTTGAGTAGGAAAGTATTATCCATGCACTAAATATGTGGAGGGACTATGTCCTTGGTAGGGGGTTCATTCTGATGAGTTATCATAGTGGGATGAGATACATCATTGATCAATTGAATTTTGAGATCAGGGACATTAAGGGAAGGTTGTAGATCCTCTTAGCAGGAGAGTACATGTAAATCACATAACAACTATGAGTTCATATTAGATAGTTTATATGATCAAATCATGTAGCCAAGACTAGAATGAAATGTATCGATAACTTAGGCACATGTTACAATAGCAGGGTCTAGGTGAACAAAAGGTGGACTATCATCTCATGACAGATGGTCTGGTGAGATTTAGGGGCATGATATATGTGTTGGACAACAATGACTTCAAGAAGCTTATATTGACGGAATTTCATGCTAAGCCATATTCAGGTCACTCGAGATATCAGAAGACATTGAAAATTGTGAAGAAAATCTAGTACTATGCAAATTTGAAGTAATCGGTGGCAGAGTTTGTTGTGAGATGCTTGGATTTTCAACATGTAAAAGAAGGTTATAAGCATCCAAGTGGATTACTACAGCCGATTCCTATTCTAGAGTGGAAATGGGATGTCATTTCTATGGACTACATTACAAGATTTTCAAGGACCTCTAGGCAATATGATTCTATTATGGTCATGGTTGACAGGTTGAGAAAAGTAGCGCACTTCATTCAAGTAAAGTCTACAAAATCAGCTAGTGAAGTAGCACAAGCCTTCATCCCAGATGTAGTGAGGTTACATGGTGTTCCAAAGAAGATTGTGTTAGACAAAGATGCCAAGTTCACTTCCAAGCTCTGGAAAGAATTTTGTAGGTTTGGGTATAGAGTTGGCCTTCAGTACAACTTATCATCCACATACAGATGGAAAGACAGTGAGGGCCAATAGGATTTTGGAGGGCATGTTGAGGATGTATGTCATACATCAACAACAAAAGTGGGAATAATATCTCCCATTGGTAGAATTTTCTTACAACAATGGGTATCAAGAGTCATTGAGGATAAGTTCATTTGAGGCTCTTTATGGGCAGAGTTGTAATACTCCCATCATCGTGAGTGATCGAGTGAATATAGTATTGACAGGACCAAACATGTTGGTAGAGATGGAAAATGAAATGAAGCTAATCAAGAAGATTCTAAAGATAGCACAGGATAGGAAAAAAATTTATGCATATCAGAATAAGATGTTTAAGGAGTTTCAGGTTGGGGAACATGTGTACATGTGCATTAATCCCAAGAAGATGTCCTTGAGGATTGGATCGTGTGCCAAGTTGACATCTCGATATTGTGGACCATTCTAGATTCTTGAGAGGATTGGATGAGTAGACTACAGACTTGCAGTGCCTTCGACAATGAAAGTCCATGATGTTTTCCATGTGTCATTGATTAAGAGATATGTAAAGGATGTTTATCATGTTATTGATTGGTTTTTATTGCAAGTGGATGCATAAGGAAAATTCTAGTTAGAACTTTAGCGCATTTTGCATCGAAATATGCTCTTGCTCTGGAATCGAGCAATTGAGCAAGTTAAGGTGCAGTGGAAGCACTTTGGGCCCAACGAAGCTACAAGGGAGATCATTGATCAGATGGGAGATATGTATCCTTGTCTATTTTGTGGTTGAGAATATGTATTTTGGTATATGTTTTGATGTTTTTTTTTTGTTTTGTCTATATATATATATATGTAAATACCTTATCGAGCTATGTTATAAAGCTCTAATAAGAGGTATGGTGTTCATGATGGGTTGGTTATGTTCTAGGAGATGGATATGATGTAGATGTTATGTCGAGCTATGTTATAAAGCTCCATAGGAAATATGTGATGGTTTACAAGTGTCATTCAACACTTAGGATAGTGTTCCCCTAAGGGGGAGGGTTCTATAACAACCTTGATTAAAAAATACATGTAATAAAGTTAATAAAGGAGAAAGAAGACCAAGTACAGTGGACACATATTCCAAGATGAATGTTGGGAGAAATATAATGATTTGGATCACTTGTGATTAGTGAATTTTTATGGAAATTAGCAAAGGAAATGGCAAAGGGAAAGAGGCATTAATTGACGTTTTATTTATGAAAATAATGGAAAATAGGAGAAAAGGATGGTGAAACGTTACAAAATTGCATGTGAGGAAAATTGAAGGAAAAATAGAGGAAAATTTGAAGAAAATAGAGGCTTCAATGATAAAATGGCTTATGAGGATCAATTCACAATTTTTTGTCATTTTTAGCTTGGTGAGTTCGTCTATACTCTCTCTCTCTCATACCCTTACACACTTAGAGTTTTATTAGAGCACTCTTGGAGGATTGTGGCATGCATTGGATTTGGATAAAGAAGACAAAGGAATGGAAGGAAAGCACAAGAGCACAACGGTATCAAGAGATACAATGGGTTTTCTTTGCAAGTACCAAGTTTCAAGTATGATTTTCTTGCTAGTTTTAGAATGCATGGTATATGCATGTGGCTATTTAGTTCTGATATGTCATTGGCATGAAGGATTGCCTAGATTAATAGTGGTTTTGCCTAACCTTTCCATTTCCTAGATATCCATGGTGTTGTGGGTTTTTCCATTTGTGTTATGGTTCGTGCTCATGTTCCTTATGGGTGTGGGTTCAGTTATTAGTTCTTGGACCCTTGGTTGGAAAAACACTATGGAATCCCTGGAACAATTTTGGTTTAGTTAATAGTCCTCGAAGCCTCTGTTGGATAAACACTTTGGAGCCCTCTGTGGGTTGATTTACTAGTCCTATGTAGATTTTCTTGTAGATTCACAACTCATGTAATGTACTAAAACACAAGACAAGAATCTACTCTACTCTTTCAATAGAGAAAACCAATGATCGATGAAAACAATAATCAACAAGAGGAAGATAATAAATGGAACATAACACAATATTTACTTGAGGAAAGCAACAACTCAAAACCCCTACCATCTATATTGCATTAATTAGAAATCTGAGTTAAAACAGAAAGCTTGTTCTACTACAACAATTCCTACACAAGTATAATCAACTATCTGCTCATAAGCTAGCTAAAGCCAAACCTTAGCCTATTATGC
>APFE030402566.1:1166-68369 GCA_000404065.3 Pinus taeda
CTTCTCAAGAAATTTTTCTTTTTCATCAAGTTGGAATTGCAGAGTATCAATGATCACATTCTTTTCTTCTAAACATGTTTTGAGTCTAGAAATCTCTTCATAAAAGCTATCCACATCTATAGCATCCATGTAATCATCATCTTCAAATTCCATTAGAAGTTTATAGTTATTACCTCGTTCATCTTCATCACTATTTGAAAGACCATCACTATCTTCATGAGTGTAGTAACTTTTCTTAGTTACATTATGTTTCTTGTTCCATCTAACAGGTTCCTTCCCTTCGTCAGTTTTATCCTTACGAGGACATTTGGCAGCATAGTGACTGACTCTCCCACAAGCAAAAAATTTGAAAGGTAACTTACCTCCGAATCTTCCAGTACCCCGTTGAAGGTTTTTGACCAAATTTGATTCTTCTTCCTCTTCATAGTAGTCTCCTTTGCCTGAAGCCTTGAAAGCCACTTCTCTCCTGTCTGATGGTCCTCCTTTCCTCATTTCATAAGCAGTTAGAATCCCGTGAAGCTGTGACATTGTAAGGTTTCGTAGATTCTCATTTTCTTCTGTTGCAGAAACTTTAGATTCAAACTTAGGGGACAAAGATCTTAGAACTTTTTCAACCACAACAACCTCTTTTATTTCTTCACCCAAGTTTTTCATACAATTAACAATCTCATCTACATGAAGAAAATAGTTAGCCACACTTTCATCATTATGCATTCTGAGATTTTCATACTGAATTTTGAGGGTTTGAAGTTTTACTCGTTTTACCTGATCATCTCCTTCATAGCTCAGTACAATATTGTCCCATATTTCTTTTGCAGATTTATACTCCATAACCTTGACAAATTCTGATCGAGATAGACGTCCTAATAGAGTATTGATTGCCTTTGCTGTTGTTTCATATTTCTTTTTCTCAACCGGATCTGTAGGAGTTGCTGTTGGAAAAGTATACCCTGTATCTATGATATCCCAGACTTTTGTACCAAGAGATTGAAGATAGGAAGTAATTCTTACCTTCCAATATACGAAGTTTGTTCCATAAAAAATCGATGGCCTAATTGATGCTTCCCTCTCGTAGTTGCTCATGATGAAAGATCTTCCTTCGAGCGATCAAGCTTCTTCTGAACGACATGCTCTGATACCAATTGTTGGAAATAATAATGAGAGGGGGGGTGAATCAGTATTATAAGGTCAAATATTCCTTTTTCAAAATCAAATGATATACGCTACTTCAGTTAATTAAACCCACATATATACGCAACTATGCAGAAGGAAACCGACGTATACAAAGCGAACTTTTAATTTACTTTATCTTTCTGATGTTGATTGTTAATCTGTGTTTCAGAATCAAATAACTAGTAACCAGAAGCAGTAAAACAGAGCAGAAAGACAATCACACACAAGAAGACAAGATATAAGGTGGAAACCCAATGTGGGTGAAAACCACCTACTGCAATTGGTCTCTATCTTCTTTTAAATTAGAAACTTCTTTTACAATGTACTGGTGCAGTCCTTTACCAGTATACAGGCTGGAACCTGCAGAGAGCTACAACCCTCTCTCATTCTCCAGCATCTCCTCGAAGGGATCTACAACCCCCTTTAGCTCTTGCACTAGCCAAGGTACTAGTACGTAGGTGCTGGCCTACAGAAGGCTGCAACCTTCTGTTTCTTCCAGGGACTATGTTTCATAAATTTTCGGACTGGATCCATGAACATCAATCAATCATCAAGAATTTCTCCATCAACCAATCTTATTTTCACCAATTAGATCTGAATCAAGTAGATACTTCTCTAATAGTTGTACCCAAAACATCGTACCAGAAACCACACACCAAAAACTGAACCCAGAGCACAACAACAATAAACAGAAGCAGCTAGATCACAACTCAAAATATATACACTATTCCAATAACCTGCAACATGCGTGCATATGCTTCTGCGTTTGGAACAACTTGCGTATATGCTGTTTTCATTCACTAAACCAGCGTGTATACGCGCCTTCGCTGAACCTGCGTACAAATCTATAAAGGATAATTCGCTCTTTCAGATATTCAAACACTAATTAACCCAGATTATCAGTGTTATAGATCAAGCAAGTGCCACATATAACATACCAAAATCATACAAAGATACTATCGTTCAAACTTAAAGATTATGACCCATCAATAGAACTTATCCTTCTCTTTGCGCTAAGGTTCCTCCTTCATTTAGATCCAGATCTTCACCATAACCCAATTACTAGTATTCCAGATCTAGCACTTTATCAGATATCCAATAATAATTTACATGATCCTTTGCCACATGATCTCCTTCCTCTTTTATAGTCTTAGGCCTTCCACAATACCACGGTCGAAAACCATAATAAACCAATACCATGGACCCAATACTTGGGATCAACACTTCTGACGAGGTACCATGGTCCAAAACCATAGGTTCAAATACCAAGGACTAACTACCATGGACCAAAGGTAAGTTCTCCAACATATAGGCGCCTTTGTAATGTCTAACCCGCTTGTATACGCGTCTTCGTCTAGATGAACCTGCGTATATGTTTTTTGCTTCATTCTGAAAGCCTGAACTAAGATGTATTACCAAAGAGAGTTTCCATCAAGGACAACACCTATGCCATGGCTCCAAACCTATGCCATAATGCCAACACCATTTTCATTGCATTTTTCTACTGTATAGGACCCTAGCCATCTTGTCCTCAGTCTTCCCTTGAAATCCTTATATCTTGAATCACACAGTAGTGCCCAATCTCTTTGCTGGAATTTCTTTTCTTTGAGGTGTCTGTCATGCTATAGTTTTCTTTGAAGTTGTACTACCTCTGAGTGGAGTAGGGCCTACATTCATTGTTCATCCAATCAATTTAGCTGAAGCAATATTTCCTTTTGTGCATCGCTGAGATCTAGGTCTAGTTGAGCTGCCATCCTTAATGTGTTATATTCAAATTCTATTGAGAGCAGAGCCTTCTTCCCATAGACCAGCTCATAGGGTGTAAAGCCTGTGGTGGTTTTATAGGCCTAGGTGGCCTAAACCAATCAATCTGCCCAATTGTTTCTGCTGCTGCTCACTACCTTAGTCAAAATCCCTTCCAAAGCTCTGTTGGTGACTTCCACCTGTCCATTTGCTTGTGGATGATAAGGGGTGGAAGTTATGTTCTTAATCTTGTGGTGTGTGAGTAGGTCTTCAACCAAATTGGAGGTAATCTGACTTCCTCGATCTGTAACTAACTCTCTTGGGTAGCAAAAATTGTAGAAGATATTATACCTTAAAAACTCAGTTACTTTTTCTTCTGTTGCTGCTTTGATCACCTTTGTTTCTGCCCATTTTGTCAGATAATCAGTACACACAATGATGTAAGATTTTTGTTTTGAATGAGGGTTGATAGGACCCACAAAGTCCATGCCTCACTTCTCAAATGGCTCGAAAGTCACTTGAGGTTGTAGGGGCATCTCATCCCTTGGAGTCAGTTTCCCCATCCTTTGACATCTGTCACATTGCCTGATGTATCTCCTGACATCTTAATGAAGAGTGGGCCAATAGTAACCTGCCTACAAAATTTTGAAAGCAGTTCTCTTTGCTGCAAAGTGCCCCCCACAAGGTCCATCATGATACGTTAAGAGGATGTCAAAGACTTCCTCTTCCCTGACACATCGCCTCAAAATCTGATCTGGGCCAAGTTTGAAAAGGTTTCCCCCAATCCAAGTGAATGGGGCGCTTTTCGTCATGATCTTGCTCTTCCCTTTTGAGGACAGGTGTGGCGGAAACTGTGCTGAAACTAAGTAATTTGCTATATCAGTGAACCATGGAGAGAGTACTAAAATAGCAAATAAGTGTTCATCTAGCATTTGATCACCCACCAATCCTTCTTCACCTGCAGGCAGATCTAGTCTAGACAGAAAATTAGCAACAACATTTTCCTTACCTGGATTATCAACAATATTCAAATCAAATTGCTGCAATAAAAGTAACCATCTAATGGTACGAGCATTTACATCTGGTTTATTCATGAAATACCTAATTGTAGCA
The DNA here is from genome assembly GCA_000404065.3 of Pinus taeda. Lineage (NCBI taxonomy): Eukaryota > Viridiplantae > Streptophyta > Pinopsida > Pinales > Pinaceae > Pinus > Pinus taeda. The sequence goes on from APFE030402566.1 coordinate 5,196, forward strand.
TGATCAATGTGTATGAATGTTTGAAAACCAGGGATGTAGAGTCTGAACTTGTTTAGGGAATGGACTACAACTAGGGGCTCCTTTTCAGTTAGAGTGTAGTTTAATTCTGCCTTAGACAAGTTTTTACTGACAAAATATATGGCATAAGGCAACTTCTCTTCAACTTTCCCTAAGGCTTATCCTATTGCTTTGTTCGAGGCATTTGTGTGAATGTGGAAAGGTGGGGCCCAATTTGGACCTCTCAAGATTGGGGCAGTTACTAGCTTACCTCTCAAGGCATCCAGAGCCTCCTGACATTTGTCAGTCCATATAAACTCAACATCTTTCCCCAAAATACCAAACAATGGAGAGGCTAGCTTGCTAAAATCCTTAATGAATCTTCTATAATACCCTGCAAAGCCTAGAAAACTCAAAAAATCTCTTACCTTTTGAGGAGGTGGGACCATTTGGGTGATAGCAATCTTGTTGAGATCCACCTGTAATCCCTACTGAGAAATTGTATGACCTAGCATGGTCCCTTTAGTGATCAAGAATTCTCATTTTTCAGGACTGAGTGATAGGTTCATTTCAATACACTTGGCTAAAACGTTTCCCAGGTTAGTCAAAGCTTCCTGGAAGTTAGAACCATAAGGGGTAAAGTCATCCATATAGATCTCCACTGAATCATGAACCAATTCAGCAAATATGCTCAATACTGCTCTCTGGAAGGTGGTGGGAGCATTGTACAACCCAAAAGGAAGTACCTGGTATGCAAAAGTACTCCATGGACAAGTGAAAGTGGTCTTATCCTAGTCTTCTGGGCTGATTTGGATCTGGTTGTACCCACTAAACGCATCTAGGAAGGAGAAGAACTTCTTCCCTGCCAGGCCATCTAACACTTGATCTATGAAAGGCAAAGGGAAATGGTCCTTCTTGGTGGCCTTGTTTAGTTCCCGATAATCTAAATAGACTCTCAACTTCCCATTTTCCTTTGGAGCTAGCACCCAAGGAGAAACCCATTCGCTATCAGAGATGGGGTAGATGAATCCTACATCCAGCAACTTTTGCATTTCTTCTTTGAAAATGTCCTTAAGGGCTGGATTCATCCTCGTTTGAGGCTACCTAACTGGTTTACAATCTTCCTTAATGTAAATATGATGAGTACAGATAGAAGGGTGGACTCCCTTATCTACTTATAACTCCAAGAAAAAGCATCCAAGTAATTCTTTAATAAGCTACAAAGTTCTTTCTCCTGAGAGGTGGACAGGGATGAGTTGATCTTCAAAGTTTTTTTTGGGCCAAATTCCATTTTCTTGACTTGGGTGGGAGATCGAATCAGTGACACAAAGATCAACTAGAGGATTATCTTGGGTTTCTTCCACCAGCTCTTCTGAGGGCAACACATTGGGGGGTGGATTCTGGATGAAGTTCTCAATAGGATCATCCACGGTTTGTGGACCCGCCATGGTAGTTTCTACTGTACACAATGGTGTGGAATAGACTTCATCCTTGTCTTTCTCCTCCAACTAAAGGGGTAAATCATGTTCTAGCAGAGGTTGGGCAGGAGGATAGAGGACTACCTACTTGGACATATGCCCATTCTTGATTGTCATGTTCCCAACTCAACAGCTAATGTAGGAATTTGCAGTAGCCAACCAAGGTCTTCCCAGGATGAGAGGATACCCAGAGAGATTTGCCTTTGGTTGGAGAACTAGGAAATCAGCAGGGTGATCTTAGGAATCAATACAGACCATGACATCTTCCACAATCCTCTCAGGGGTCACGGTGGAGCAGTCTGCCAACTGAAGTATTGTTGAAGTATTTTTGAGGGAACCCTAAAGGTTGAGCTTGAGCATAGTGTCCTTGGTCATCACATTAATGGCAGCCCCTAGATCAATAAAGGTATGAGGGATTATGGTGCCATTGATGTGGACATCGACTAGAGGACTCCTAGGGTCTAGATATTTCAGTCAAATTACCTACCCCAACATCAGATCGGATAGTTGTCCCATGACATTGATAGTTGGGGCATCTCTCTTTCACCTACCTGTGTGTTTGAAGCACTTTTCCTTGATCATCTTGTTGTATATAGGCACATCCTTTATGGCTTGGAGAAGGGGTGTTTTTACACATAACTATTTCAGTTCTCCTAGAAGTTCAATTTCTTCTCGGGTTGGTTGGGTGGTTCCAGTTAGTCTCTCAGGAAAGGGTGGAATGACCTTGGGTTCACTTTCCCATTTTTCTCCCTTATCTTGCTTAGGAGGAGGTTGGCTATCTGGAAGAACCTTCATAGATCATAGGTTAATCTCTTGAATCTCCACAACATAGGTTGGATAGGATGTTTCCCCATTATATACCTATTGGGCCTATCTGTTGTTCAGGTTCGGGTTCGGTTGAGTAGGTATCTGAGGTTGTCTTGGAGGAGCAGGAGGTAATGGTTGTGGTTGAGAAGGTGGTGGAGGCAAACTAGCAGGAGGAGAGTTATATTGGGGCCTCCACCCCTCATGAGGTGCACTCCACTAAGGCTATAGTTGAGCATAAGGATGAAATGAATGAGCAGCTGGAGGAGCCTAGTACTGAGGAGGATATAACCAAGGAAGGGGTGTGGACTAGGAAGGATGAGCAGGGGGACCCTAAGAAGGCATAGAAGTTGCTTGATTGGGGTTGTAATAGCTCTGGTAGGTCCCTTGCATTCGTTGTTGGTAAGGTCTGGGCCCGTGTGGCCTCCTTTGGTTTAGGAAATAGAGTGGTTTAGTGGCTCCCTCAGCCCCTTGATATGCAGCTTTGATTTCGAGCAAGGAAGGGCACTGATTTGTAGGATTGTCTTACTCACAGACTACACACACTTCTATAGAGTGCAGTGGGCATTTGTTCTTAGGGTGTTTTCTTGTCCACCTGGGACAAAAGATGGCCAGATCTCTCTTGGCTTCCTCTTGTTTCCCTTTAATATGCAAGGTATCCATGTGCATGGCAAGAGTCTACCTCACCTTGCTCTTGAAATCTTCAAGTTCATTTCTAAGGGATGAGCTAGATGAGGATGTATTGGCTAATGGTTGACTTCTTCTACCTCTCTTCCTAACTTACCTAGAATGGTTTCTAAATATAGTTTTTATGTCATCATAAGGTAGTTGATAGATTGCCCCCCTAGCTAGCAAATGGAGGGTATCTAGAAAGTCTTCAGAGAGTCCTCTGAGCAGAACCAACTTTAGAGATTCAAGGTCAAGTGTGCACCTGGCCCTTTTATAACTGAGTTGAAACCTCTCTTCATAGTATTCTAAAGATTCATCACTACCGATGGTCATATGGCAGATTTCTTCCTTGGTTTCGTTTAACCTGCAATAGTCCCGGTATTTGTTGTGGAAGACTTGCTACATTTGAGCCCAAGTTGTGATACTGTCTCCAGGTAACCACATGAACCAGCACAAGGCTTCATCCTTGAGGGTATAAGGAAATATCTTCAACTTCTGCTCGTCTTCTACATAGTCATAGGTTCGACAGAAAACAACAAATTCAAACAAGAAAGTATCAGGATCTTCAGTAGTTTGGCCATGGAAGTGAGGTAAGGCTGAAGGACTTATGTTTTTCATTTTTCTATCCCCATTGGTCTCCCGGATAGGAAAGGTACCTTTTGTTCTTTCCCCATTCCCTCTAACATTTCTGTTTTCAGCCATGGTCTCAGGAGGGATGTTTTCTCTCTCTTCTTCTATTAGAGGATCTTTGTATATCTCTAAAGGTTGACCTATAAGACTTCTGGATCACCGCCACCAAAGAAGAGAGAAGGGTGACTCAGTGATGTGTTGGAGGTGTTGGGTACGAATTTTCCTGAATTATCTTTGTTCCTATGAGGCATGAAAGGAAATCTCTTTTTTGAATTTTTGTGTGTCTTTTTCTGCTTGTACCTACAAAAATTGAAATGGATTGAACAGCAAATTGTAGCTAACTAAAAGGACCTTGCTGAAATGAAAATTGCAGAATTGAAATGAAAGCAGGAAATGTCTAATCTACTTTTGCTGAGATGAAATTGCAGAATTGAAATGAAAGTAGGAAATGTCTAATCTACTTTTGCTGAGATGAAATTGCAAAATCGAAATGAAAGCAGGAAATGTCTAATCTATGCTTTGCTAAAATGAAACTGCAGAATTGAAATGAAAGCAGGAAATGTCTAATCTACTTTTACTAAAATGAAATTATAGAATTGAAATGAAAGAAGGAAATGTCTAATCTATTTTTGCAAACATACAATTGCAGAATTGAAATGCAACAACTACTCTACTCTTGTTGAAATAAACTACCTAGCAGAATGTTGCAGTAGAAAATAGAAGAAAAGCAGTAATGACAAATAATCTAACGCTTCCCCGACAACGACATCAAAAAGAGTGGTGAGCTCCAGTATTGCAGCAATAATGGTGCAACTCCTAGGGCTCCCTTCTTTACTTTTATCAACCTAGTATCTCGTAACAAACTTGGAATCGACGGTGCTGTATGCACAAGTACTAACTCTTACCGTGATTGTCACTTAATCAACTGGCACAAGTTCGATAGGAGCTTAAGCCAACTTCTATGAGTTCTCTGAAGAAGCTTTTACTGTGATGGTAGAATACTAATTCTATGGGGGCTATTCTACTTGCAGAAAGAGAATGAAAACTAAAATGGAACTCAAACCTTAGCAAACCCTAATCGTGCAAGAAAAGAGATGGAAACTAAGGGAATGGGTGCCATTGATTACTGAAAAGTTAAATTGCATTTATTCAAACTACTTCTGAAGAGAAATGGAAAGAAATCATTTTTTTTCAGTTTTGAGTATTTTTATGTGGATTTATTATGCTCGTGATTTGACTAATTATGACTGTGCAATGGTTTGGTGGAAAAGGAAAATGGAGTTGGCTTATGCAGATGATGAGGAAGGTGTGGAGGGGTCCAAAGAAGTCCCTAGTATCCTTCTGGAGATTTCCATTGTGATCAGACTTCGAAAAATCGCTCGCATGAACTTCTACATGAGGCTACAGGGGATCTACAGGAAGCTCAATAGGAAGTTCTACAGGAGGAGGCCGAAAGTGATTTTTGGAGGATTGAAGGTGGAAAAATGGTGGGAAAAAGAAAATGAAGGTTGGATGAAGGTGTTGAAGGGTCTAGGACTCTGTTGATGAAGATCAGGAATGAAGGAGATGGTTGGATTGGTTCAAAGAAAGCAACTTTGTGAAGGAATACAAAAATTAGGACAGTTTGGTAAAATGTCATGAACGAGTGAAGGATTCTATGAAAGATGAGTTGGCACAGGTTGTGCTATGGAAGGATGACAAGCTAGAATGTTTTTCAAGTGAGCTACACACCAACTTCTTAGAACTGACCAAAGCAAGAACCGAAAAAACAAAGTTTTCCTAATTTGACATAAAATCTGACCTAAAAATAGAAAAGTGCTGAACAAAATTTCATGAATAGGAAACTATGTGAGAAATCCATGGTAAATGAAAAAGAAATGGTCTAAGCATGTGAATCCATGCAAATATCAATTTATCCAACTCAAAACACCACACTAGCAATTGCATGAAAGAAAAAAACAATGTTTTTGATGGCAGTAGTAGTTCGTTGTCCTCAATTCATCGTCCCAACGAGGGATAAAGGGGATCAACACTTGCTAGTAGTCCTTTTTGGATCTTTCCCTATTACTAAAAAAAATTACTTAAACAACTTGAAGCAAGAACAACTAATTTAATCATCAAAAGAAACCTATTTTTCCAAAGCAAGATTAATCATAAACAACAAAAATATGCTTATGAATGCAAGGAAAAACATATAAATATACAAAGGAGGTGTTGGGTAGCTTGGTTTGGGCCCTAACCCAAGAGCTTCAGCCCTCTAGAAAGGATTAGTGCTGGTTCAAAGCTGGATTCATCTTCATTGATCAAAAAAATAATAGTTACATCTCAAAACTGTTTGCAAAAGGAGCTCAAAAATGAGTTGAGTAAAACACTGCACAAAAGTGCGAAAATAGACTATGAAATGGCTAACCTACTGAGGCATGAAGCCTTATTATTTATACAAGTTAGGACCCCCAACAATCCTCCTAAACTTAAGGAACTTGGTTGCCTAAAACTGGAGATAACAGTATCCCCACTAGAGTTGCTCGACTGCCCCTTGGAATCATCGATGTGGTGGCCTTTGAACTCCAAGCTGCTAGTGGAGAACTCAAGGAAGGGGTCATTAATGCAGGAGACACCCCTCCTATAAGTCCTCAACCCTGTTTCTTTGAGTTTGGCTACTAATCTACTCATAAATGCTTGGCCCTTTTCCAAAAATTGTCCAAAAATCTGCAATAAACACTCATTAGACTATGTGGCAAAGTGAGTATCCCCATCCACTCAATTGACATAAATATATTTAAAAACATGCATAATACTATGGAGAATGGTGGATTAAATGGAAACAATAGGAAAAATGAGCCCATATAGTTACCCATTTTTGGGGCTCATCACCTGGCCTACCAGCTTTACTTATGAACCCAGGGTTCGTACAAACTTGGAGGTGACAGTGCTATATGAACAAGTAGAAGTGAATGTACTTCCTGTTGTCACTTGTTCATCTGGGAAGGGACCCTAAAGGTTCTAATCCAGACTTTTATAGAGTCAGAAGAAGCTTGATTATTTGATGGAACAAGCACAAATCTATTCTAAGAGAGCTAGTCTACTGCAGTAATGAAGAAAGCAACATGTAATGCTAAATGACAACATATCCTAATTAATCATTTAAATAGATATGCTAAAAAAAATTGCTAAATCAACACTAACCTAATGCTGCTATCAAAGTTATAGAAGTAAAGAGAATCAAACGAAACCAATGTGTAAGCAAGAAAGCAGGACTAAATCTTTGTTCAGTTTTTTTTGGTTTTTTGGTATTTGTGATGATTGGACAGTGTTAGAGTCTGATTGAATAACCAAATTGAAACTCAGGAGTGCCAATGCTTAAATGATATGTGTAATGACGTTCATGAAGGAATCAAGTGAAAGAGTAATCAAAGATCAGAATCAACAATAAGAAGATGTAATGAAGGAGCAATGCACATGAATTGTTGGATTAGTCGGGAATAATATTAATGGCAGATAAGTGGTAGAGATCTTATCGCAGGAGATTACATCAATAGATGGGTGAATAGGACTAATGGGAGATGAATGGCAAAGATCTTATTGCAGGGGATTAAGTGAATAGATGGATGGATCAATCAACGAATAGATTAATGAAAGATGAGCGACAGAGATCTTATCATGGATATTAAGTGAATAGATGGATGGACCACATCAAGTCACGAGTCGGAAAAAAGGGTAAAACATGCAGAACGATGGAGTGGTCTTCGTAGGTGGTAAGAATTTTCTCGCGTGCCCTCAAAACTGTAACTGCAATTCCTAAATTTTACGTGATTAGCCTATGTGAGTGACACATAGCATGAGAAAACCACTTTTCACGTGTGCTCTTGATAGGATATTGACAATGCAAGAATTTGCATGAGATTGCGTGATAGCTGTTGGATCATGTGGGATTGATCAATGGTGGATATTGGCCAATCTAGTTAGTGATTGGGTGATGCAATGACCATTGGATCAAGCGAAATAGATCGATGGTGGAGATGTGGAGAGCCTAAAGTCAAATATTGAAATGAATATAGGTGGTAAGTGGTATCTCATGCATCGTAAGAGCTGTAAGCTATATTTCTAAATTCCATGCGATTAGCCTAAGTGAGTGACATGTAGCATGAGAAAACCACTTTTCTCACGTGCTCTTCGTCAGGTATAGGTCATGCAATAATTCACACGAGATTGCATAATAGTCGTTGGATCATGTGGGATTGATCAACAGTGGAGATTGACCAAGCTAGTTGGTGAGCGGGTGATGCGATAGCCATTGGATTAGGCAAAACAAATTGACGATGGAGATTTGGAGTGCCTAAAGTCAAATGTTGAAATGAATATATGGCATGCGGTTAATGACGATTGGGTAGGTTTGTTATGGATCAGACGGTAAGGAGATTTATGGTTATAATCTGATTAAGATGTGATTTATTGGCTTCTGCATATATTATGCATGGAGAAAGTGCTGAAGGAAATGAGAATATGAGCGAGATCTTATTACAAAAAGATAACAATGAAATGAACCAAGTACTAGATCAAGATGAAAAACTCTAAAGCTCATGCAAGAACTATGTACAAATCTGTATTTTTTGGGTTGCTGAAGGGTCTCTTCCTCAAGTCATGGTCCCAGAGGGAGGAGGTGAGGCTGAGACAGCTGTTGACAACCTTTTGGTGATATTTTTATCCTTGCTAACCTACTAATCAATAGAAGACACAAATGGAAGCAAACTAAAAAAGAACCAATCTACACTACACTTCTATAATGGAAATGTATCTACTTAAGAAAATGAACAATTAAACCATGAATCTATGCAGTACATTGCTGAAATGGAAATGCATCTACTTAAGAAAATGAATCATTAAACCATGAATATATGCTAGCATACATGTACAATAAACAGTAGCCTTAGCTACTAGGGTTGGGCCCTAACCCAAGAGCTTCAACCCTCTAAGTTAACTCAGTGCTGGCTCAAAACAAAACTCATTCTTATTATCGAAACAATGGATGACATAAAAATTTGTCACAAGTCTTGTCGCTTGAAAATAAAATAGAGTTTTAGAATCAAAATTATGAATCCTACTAAGGTCCTAGGACTCTCTGCTTATAAGATTGAAGTCTCCAATGACTTCCTTAAAATTAGGGAGGTTCAGCTCCCAAAATTGAGCTAAACTGGTGCTTTGACTTCCATTTGCTCAGCGTTCTTCTGGTCCTCATGATTTGGTTGTTTGCACTCTGAGCTGATGGAGGAATATTCGAGTGGAGGGGTAGTAGATGAGGAGGATTTCCCTCCTATAATTCCTCTCCCTTGTTCCATTTGAGCTTTGAGCATGGTATTTGCCAAAATTCATTACTTTTACCCTTTAATCTTGCGCTAAATGCACATTAAGCCACAAAGAAAAATATCCAACTCTAACTCATCTCATAAACAAAATATAATCAAACATATGCAATAAGATGTGAGAATAGTTGGTTTGACTAAGGTAGGAGGTGAATTAACGCCCATATAATTACCCAATGATGAGGCTCATTATCACCCCCTATTGAAAGTGTTGCTCATCCTCTGAGAAACTTAGTCAATGTCCATGTCCTTTATGGCTCTCAGAGCTTCTCTTACATCCCATGCCTCTACTGTGGTCTCTTCTTCTTGTTCATACAAGCCTGCTTTCCTTTCTACTTCTTCCCACTGCCTCTTTTCCTCTTCTTGTTTTCTTGCTTCTAGCATCTATAAGAGTAGTGGTGGGTTGAGTTTTAGGCCTATCAAATTGAACTTCAACCTTTGCATTGATTGCTTATACCTAGGTGTCCTATTGAGTCCTCTCTCCACCTTTGAGGGCAGTGATATTCTCTGATCGTCAAGCTCTGTGGCAGTGTGTTCCATTTCCTTAAGCAGACATGTATACTATAATCTCCTAGTAGCCTATACATATCCTCAAAATGTGAAATTGCTTGCTCTTGGGCAATAAGATATCTAGGTGCTAACTGAGGATCATTTGCAATTAGATTATGGGTGGTGATTAGGGCCTTGGGATGTGATTGTTTAGCTCTGATGAAAAGAGGTTCATTTTGCTCTCTGGCTAATATTCTTTTCATCTCTACAGACCTTGACTCCTCTTGGTTCATCCATGATGCCAAATCCATTAATTATAGATCTCCTATCTTGGCATTAGGATCCAAAACATTCATGTCTATGAGGGCCATGTTGTGCGAGTAAAACTCAGCCATTTTGGCCCTATCCTCTAGTGTACTTTGATTACAAATATCGATAAACTTCCTATAGTCCTGAAATGGCATGGTGCCCCTTTGTGCTAGTTTTTTAATCTGAAATTGTAGCCATTGTTCTCTGAGGTAAATAGCATAGGATTTAGCTGGCATCCTACACTAGATGGCCTCCAAGGAGAGGTTGGCCATACATACTAGTTAGTTTTCCATTTCCTACAGTTGTCCTCTCAGCCATGCATTTTCCCTCTCAAGCATTATTGTTTCTCTATCCCTTAAGCCACTTATCTCTTTGCTGATTTCCTTCAGCTTCATTTAAATGCATTTTTTCCCTCTATTTTCTTATCTTCCTCCTCTTGTTGCTCTTCCTCATCTCCATCAGTTTATTCCTTCTTTGCCTCCTCTGTTTCAACATCATCCTCCTTCTCTTCTCCTGCTTGATTGTGTTCCTCCGTATTTTTTTTTCTTAATCCACCACATCCCCGTCTAGATCTCTATCTTCTTCCTCTCTTTTTACCTCCTCCTCACTAATAGAAGGACTAACATCATAGGTGAGGGTTTTGATGTCATCCTCTACTGGCAAGTCTCTGAAGATTAACCATGCTATAGGGATCCTAAGTTTTTGGAGGGCATCCTCAATGAGGATCCTAATCAATCCATGGTGAGACAATTGTTGGGGATTCCCTTCCTTTACTTTTTTGTTGGAGTCTATGAGTGATTTCATCAAGAAATAGGGTATGTTGAGTCTTTGGTGAACTGGTGTTTCTACCCCAAGTCTTAATTCTTCAAGCATTCTAAAATGGTAGCTTTAAACAACACTATATCTATTGAATGGCAGATGAGGTGATGGAGTACAGTGAATGAGGTGGGCAGTAATGAATGAGGGTTGCAGATGATGTGGAGGATATCAGATGGAGTGGAGTGATTGGGGTGGCCCATTATGGGGGTAGGGAGTGTACGGTATATTAATCAAGCTTGAACCCCCCACAACAATCTCAGGCCATAGATATTGGTCAAGCCCCTTGACGTCATGGTCAACTGTGGGGCTGAGCCTAAGTTATAACTCGTGCTCATTGCTCCCCCACAGAGCACTTTATTTGCCTCTTGAACCCACCCTTACTTAAATCTTGTGCTATCGCTCAAACTTTAATATGGGTTGAGGCCCACCTTACATCGGATTTGAATGCCATAAAAAATTAATCACTGTTTTCGAACTCTTGCATTTTATTTTGATTTTAAAAATAATTTCGTTTCTTCCACCTGACCGTCTGCTTTATCGAAGGTGGCCAAGTTAACTGGCCACCTTTTCACTTATAAACCAACTATCTCATAACCCTTACAAATTTTGGTCAAATGATGCATATGAGTGAGAGAGTAAGATACTTACTTGTGGTATTGATGCCATGTTGGAGTTGTCGAAGATCAGAGGTGCCACGTTGTTTATTTGCTATATGGTCATTTGTCTTCCTCCTCTGATGTTTTCTATCTGATGTCTATTGTATGCTATCTGCTATTTGTTGTTTGTTGTCTGCTGTTTGGAGATCCTGGATCATCCTAGTGAAGAACTACAGTTGATGATTGATATTATGTGGGATAGCTTGCTACAAGATTTCCTACAAGATAATCTTGTAGGTTCTTAGGGGATCCTATAGAAAACACAGTATATGCATAAATTGAAGCAGTGGAGTTGAAAATGATAGAAATGTAGTGATGCATGGTAATGAGTGGAAGAGATGGATATGTGTGAGGCATGGTTCCCTTTGGATCCTCTTTTTTCTCCTTGAGTGTACTTCTCATCCACCTACAAATAACAATTACATCTTTTTATCTCTTTTTTTTTTAAAAACACATAGGCTGCCTCATAGAGGTTTTCACTGTAGATGTTTTCCCTGGCTACCTCAAGCAAGGTTTTCAGCTAGCGATCTTCTTATTCTTCTTTCTATTTTTTTCTCATGCGTGGGCCATTGCACAAGGTTTTCAACCCAAAGATGGGACTGAGGCATCTCATGGAGGTTTTCACCTGAGTCCTTATTCTTTTTTCTTACTTTTCTCTTTTGTGACCTAATAAGGGAGGACTTAGAACTTGCTCCACCATCATCACTGTCTTATTGATATTTTTAATGAACTCTTGTTTTGATAAAGGCCTCTTGTACATTTTCAACCAGTGTCCATTAACAAGCAATGGAATGACTTCTTAATTTATAGTTCTCATTTGCACTGAACCATTATGATGGCATATTTCCACCACATAAGGTTTGAGCCATCTTCTCCTTAGCTTTCCCTTGAAGTCTGTATACATAGAATCATATAACATGCCCAATCACCCTCTTGAAATTTCCTCTCCTTAATATGTCTATCATGCCAGATCTTCCTCTGAAGTTGAACTATCTCTGTATGTAGGAGGGCCTACATTCTGAATTTAGCGAAGCCATTCAAATGGAACAATATTTCTTTCTTTGCATGACTAAGATCCAAATCTAGTTGGGCTGCCATCCTCAATGTGTTATATTCAAACTCAATGGACAACAAAGACCTTTTTCCATAGACTGACTCATAGGGTGTAAATCCAACAATGGTCTTCCATGTTGTATTATAGGCCCAGGTGGCTTCAACTAGTCTCTCTTCCCAATCCTTCCTATTCCTACTCACCACCTTGGTTAAAATGCTCTCCAGTGCCCACTTAGTCAAATAACCAGTGCACACAATAATGTATTTTTTTTGCTATGAAGGAGGGTTGATAGACCCAATGAAGTCCATGCCCCACTTGTCAAATGGCTCGAAATTCACTTGAGGTTGTAGAGGCATTTCATCTCTTGGAGTAGGCTTTCCCATCCTCTAGCACCGATCACACTGACTAATGTATTTTTTCACATCCCGATGAAGAGTGGCCAATAATAGCTCACTTGTAACACTTTCAATGTTGTCCTATTTTATGCAAATTGACCTCCACAAGCCCCATCTTGATAGGTTAGAAGGATGTCAAAAACTTCCTCTTCCCTTACACACCTTCTCAAGATTTCATCTGGGCCAAGTTTGAAAAGATTGCCCCCAATCCAGGTGAAGGGGGCGCTTTTCCTGACTATCTTGTTCTTTTCTTTGGAGGGTAGGTTTGGTGGGAACTGTGTTGATACCAAATAGTTTTCTATATCATCAAACCATGAGGAGAGAACTGAAATAGAAAACAATGCTCATCTGGTAACTGGTCATCCACCATTCCTTCTTCACTTGCAGGTAGATTCATCCTAGATAGAAAGTCTACAACAACATTTTCCTTACCAAGCTTATCAACAATAGTTAGACCAAACTATTGTAATAAAAGTAACCATCTTATAATTCTAGCATTCACATCTGGTTTGTTCATTAAATATTTGATTGTAGCATGGTTAGTATGCACAAATGTTTTATAGCCTATAATGTAATGCATAAATTTGTTTAATAAATACACAACGACTAGGAGTTCCTTTTTGGTCACAATATAATTTAGCTCAGCCTTTGATAGGTTCTTACTGATAAAATAGATGGCCTAGGGAAATTTCTCCTCTACCTGACCTAAGGCTACTCCTATGGCTTTGTGTGAGGCATCAGCATGAATATGAAAAGGGAGGGCCCGGTTTGGGCCTTAAAGAATTGGTGCAGTGGTTAACTTACCCTTTACAATGTCTAAGGCCTCTTGACAACTTTTTGACCATATAAACTCTGAATCTTTGGACAACAACCCAAATAAAGGAGAGGCCAACTTGCTGAAGTCCTTTATGAACATTCAGTAGTATCTAGCTAACCCCAAGAAACTCCTGACATCCCTCTGCTTTTGAGGAGGTGGGACCCTTTGGATGATTGTTATTTGTGTGGGTCCACCTACAGTCCTTCCTGACATATTGAATGACTTGGCACGGTCCCTTTAGTCATTAAGAATTCACGTTTTTCTAGACTAAGAGACAGGTTCATTTCAATTCATTTGTGTAATAGTTTTCCTAGGTTAGTGAGGGCTTCTTAAAAATCATAGCGATAAGGTGTAAAATCATCCATATAAATTTCCACTGTACCATGTACTAATTCAACAAAAATACTCAAGATTTCTCTCTAGAAAGTGGCAGGAGCATTTCATAGGCCAAAAGGAAGGACCCTATAGGCAAAAGTACCCCAAGGATAGGTGAATATGGTGTTATCCTAGTCTTCTGGGAGGATTTTGATTTGGTTGGACCCACTGAATCGATCTACGAAAGAAAAAAAGCTTCTTCCCTGCCAGGCCGTCTAGAACTTGGTCAATGAAGGGTAGGGGAAAATGGTCCTTCTTTGCAGCTCTGTTCAACTCCATGTAATTGACACAAATCCTCCAGTTCCCATTTTTCTTGGGAACTAACACTAAAGGAGGACCCACTCACTGTCGGAGATAGGGTAAATGAATCTTGAATCTAGCAGTTTTTGAGGTTCTTCTTTGACTATATCTTTAAGAGCTAGATTCATCCTCTTTTGTGGTTGTTGGACTAGCTTGCAACCTTCTTTGATGTATATGTCGTGAGTACACAATGAGGGGTGTACTCCCTTCATTTCCTTGTAACTCCAAGTAAAGGCTTCTAGGTTTTCCCTCAACATGTTGCATATCTTTTCTTCTTCGAGAGTAGAAAGAGATGGATTAATTTTCAAATTTTGCTCTAGGCCAAATTCTATGGTTTTGAAATGGAGTGGGTTGGAATTGGCCAAGCATAAGTCAATTGGATGATTGTTTTGGGTTTCCCTTACTTCTTCTTCTAATGGTAACAAACTAGGAGTTGGACTTTGGAGAAGGTGTTCAACTAAGTCATCCTCATCTTGCTATCCTCCTCCTATGGTTGCTTCCAAAGCATAAAGTTGGGCTAGATAAGCTTCATCCTCCTCCTCCTCCAACCATAAAGGTAAATCATGCTCTAGAGAAGGTTGAGCAGGAGGGTATAGGGCTAATTACTTGGACATATGCCCTTTCTTGATGGTCATATTCCCAGCTCGACAGCTAATGTAAGCATCGGTTGTGGCCAAGCATGGCCTCCAAAGGATTAGAGGGTAACCAGTAAGCTTAGCCTTAGGCTGGTGTTATAGACATATTTCGGCACATCAACCCCAAACTTATATGTCGATGTATTAGGGCTCATCAACCCCTAAAAGAGTTGTTTCATACCCTAAAGGAACATAGTCATCTGAATACATCATTCCCCAAAAGTTCCATCTGAGAAACCATCTGGAAATTGCCTAAATTGAGCCATACTGACTGTTCCACTGGCAAAGTGTGATGCATACTATTTAGGTATTCTATAGGCTGCAATGGGCGAGGATGGACAAATGTCCAGGATAGTTTTTTAGTTGGTTGCTCATGGAATCTTCTAGAAACTTCTCGTGTGCCACTTGCCTCTCTGAATTCACCCAAGGATGAACAAGGGATCTAGGAAATCACCTCCAATCCCTTATCTTTTGGAACCAATTGTATCAAGTGGAATGACACTAATAAAGCCCCATGGATGACTCACACCCTTCAAAACATCTATAAATGGATCTCCAATCCAAGAGATCAGAAGGCTGGAATATTGTGAATTGTAAGGAAGTGTTGATAGTTTGTCATTGAGGAGAGAGTATTGTATTCTTGTTGGTGTGATCTTGCTATTTCATGAGGTGAAGAAGGATTGAAGATGGGAGGATGATGCTGGATGAGACAATTTGGTTGTAATTATCCTTTCTATTAATAAAGTTCTTCAAGTTTTCTCCCATATCATTGTGCAATTGTGAATGCTATCATTTGTTCATTATATATCTGATTCTATAATGTTTATGTTGTAATAGATCACGATGCTTTCACGATTCATTATTGCTGTACTTTTGCAGGTAGTCTCCACCGTGTTAAGTATGGGAGGAGTTGCAGGATCTGCCAAATGAGAGAGAGAGAGAAAGAAAGGGATTAAGTGAAAGTTCCAAGTTTGTTCCATTATCTTTCTCTTATCTGTTATACATAGAAGAAATCATTGAATTTCTTTAAACTATTGTTTCTAGGGTAGTTGCCAAACCTAGAGGGCTAGCATTCTTTAGGAATACTATTTTTCCCAGAAACAAATTGGTGACTTCACTAGGGAATGAAAAAATTTTTGTTTGTTGTTATTGTTTGTTCTCTGTTCAATTTGATAAACTATAGATAGAGTCTAAAGTCAGCCAAGTAGCCTTCAAACTACTCTTGCTCTGTAATTGCATAGTAGATGAATGCTACTTCAATCAATCTCTAGTTTAGTTTATGACTTAAAAATTTGACTTGCAAGCACATCTATATGGCCTTTTGGTAGCTCAGTAACCTCTCAAGGCATTCCATCATACATTGGTTATCATTGTTCATCAAAACTCAGCTTAATTAATTGAAAACAACTCCACATTTGAGCCAAAACCCATTTTAGTTGCGTTCCCTGGACCATCGCACTATCTTTCACTGTGACTTAGTATGCATAGCACCTCCCGAGTGTAGTAAGTGTGATGCATCTCAGTTCGTATGAAGCATAGGTGCGATGATTGACTGAAATCTTTTTCCATCTAGAAATTGAGGTTTTTTAACCTGTCTTCAGTTTTGTTTGGTTGTTTTGCTACAAATGAACATTAGCTCTTTATTGAAGCTTACTTGCATCACTTAGATCAGCCTCAATTACATCAGGATTAGTGAATGTTTTTTTGTATTTTTTAATCATTTACAATCCTTTGTTGAAAAGTTGTTTTGGTCGATTTGTTTCTTTGATACAAAAAGTGTCATAATTGTCGTTTTTTGTTGAAAAGAGAAGTGTCTTAAATTCTTCCTTCCCTTGATAATCGATTAAACTTTTCTTGATGCATTTGATTTGATTTTACATTCAAGATTTCGAAAGAATTTCTGTTTGAAATTGAAAGTGTCATTTTGTGTCTTCCTTTCTCTTTTTGAAGAAGAAATTGTCAAAAATGTCATTTTCAGTGAAATATTTAAGATCTTTGCTACATTTAGTTTTCCTTTTTACATCTTTAACATTAAGGAGAACAGAAACAAATACATGCATTTGCATTTAGCATTTTTTGATTTGTGTGTGAAAAAATGATTTAGGAAAATGCACTAGTGTGTGCTCTTTGCTCTTTTCTTAAATGCACCGTTATCTTCTTTCCCTAGTAGCCAGGATTCTCATTGATCAAATAAACAAAGATTGTTTATCATTGTATATTGCACCTTAGGAACTTCAGATCATCATCATGTGGTAAACCATTGAAAGGAAAATTATAAAGAAGATCAACTTTAAAATGAATTTCAATGAACCTAACAATGATTTGGAACTTAACGCAACATATCTAGAGGTCTAGGCTAGTGACATGTTCAGGCATCATTAAAACTAGTGGCTGTCATTTTCATTTAAGGTTGGGTGATTCCTCCTCCTTGATATGACAAGTGCTAGCATGGACTTGTGCTCCCAGTATCGTTGCATATATATTGGGAGACCACAATAGGCTTAAATCCTTTATCCATAGGAAATCGAGTTTGTCACATTATTGATTGCAATGCACTAAACACAACATTTGGGAAGATTGACTGCTGTACATAAGTCCTTGGTAATTTCTCTTTAATTTATCACCAAGGTGTATATTGCAGTTATACGATTGATTTGGTGATCCCTTTGTCTAGATTTTCCAGAGTAGTCACTTTCGTTGCTTTTCAACTCTCTAAAAGAAAAGGTTCATATGAGAACTTGTCCTTTCAGGCTCAATAAAAATCGAAGGTGACTAGAGTCATCTTTAGCTTTTTCTCGACTCTTTAAAACTGAAAAAGCAAAGTTGCATATAAAGTGTCGTTAAAATTAATTGATCGCAAATAACATCCCTATTCCTTAGTTGATCTTAGGTTGAGACATATGGTGACAAATCTAGAGTCCATTGATCAAGGAATTCCTTTTGATGGAAATCCTAGTCCTTTTCCTCCTTTCAGAGATATTGGTGCTCCTTATATGGCTACATTGTCCCTTCTGGGATTTACCATTCGATTGCCAGTATGGTTTTTTTCAACCTCCTTGGTTCAAAATGTCATGATTTCTCTGTAATCAAGTACACCTCCAACTGGACAAAATCAACCTCCAATTGATCCTAAAATTTACCCTTTGCCTTGTTCCTCATTTGTTTCTCCCTCCCCATCTTCCTCTTCGCTTGGTGAAAGTATTGGTACTAGTAACCAGGTAGCTAAGAAGAAGAAGAAAGGGAAGAAGAAGAAGAAGAAGCCAATTCAACAAGGGGGCAACCAAGCAACCATTGCTTTGAATGCAACATCTGATGAAAATCCATCCATTAAGCCTCACAAAGTCAAATATCCATCCATAATTTGTGTGGGAGACCATCTTCATCAAAATTGTCCTTAATTTACCTGGATCCTGGAAGAATGGTCTTCCCGTTCACACCATCCCATGTCATCAACCTCTGGAGATCATGTTGGTAACACACCATCAACTAGTGATAGTAAAGTTCATGGATAGAAGGGCAAGGACAAGTTCCCTTGTAGGTTATGTGAAAGGAATCACCCATATCACCTTTGTCCCTATTTGGATCGTAAGCCAAAAGAGTGTTGGATAATCGTCCTATTTCACCGTAGCGACTTCCATCTAGTTACAGGAAACTCTCCCTAAATCCTTCACTAGTTGATGAACTGACTAACCAAAATCAATCATCGGTTGAAACCAGTCTCTTTGAAAGTGAATCCTATGAGTCTATACCCGACCAAAATCAATAGGTCAAGGTAATAGTTGACCCGATTTCACCTTCAGCAAATCGTACCTTTCCCAAAGAGAGTGAATATGATTCCATTCCAGTTCTTTTTGGTTCTTCAGATTCAAATGAGCTTGGGGTCAGCCTGCTTGTTCCATCAAGACAGGAGGAAAATCCTTCAGTTCTTGTAACTCAAGGGGTTAATTCTCTCATTTCTATGGTACCCCTTCCTAGTAGTCTAGTCACCTCCTTTGATTGGAATCGACTGGCAGGATCCCACCTTCCTTCTTATGTGCCTTTCCAGATCATAGTACAAGTTTGTAAAATGATTATATCAGGCACTATTATAGATGAAGGTGTATCAATGAGTATCCTCTCATCAACTTCTTGGTAAGCGCTTGGTTCACCACTTCTTGTGCCTATTATGCAAATTCTATTGGGCTTTAACAAAGGAACCAGTTGACCGCTAGGGATCCTCCCTCAGTTACTCATTACTTTGGGAGGAAAAACCATTTATCTGAACGTGATGGTAGTCTCAAGACCTTTAGATTACAATTTACTTCTTGGGTGTGACTATGTTATGACATGGGAGCCATTATTTCAACACTTTTTCGAGTGATTTGTTTCCCGCATGAAGGAGAAATTGTCACTGTTGACCAATATTCATTTTCCGGTCCAAATATAACTCCTAGTCAACCATCGTCCCTAAATGGTCCATTTATACCAGATCTCTTCTTCATGACCACTTATGAGTTCTGAACAAAGAAGCCAGAGGATAGTTCATTGTCTTGTGTCAAACTGCTGTAATAAGAGCAACCATCTAATGATACCAGCATTCACATCTATTTTATTCATCAAATACCTAATTGCAGCATGATCAGTGTGTATGAAGGTTTGATAGCTTGTAATTTAATGTCTGAATTTATTTAAGGAATGGACAATAGCTAGGAGTTCTTTCTCGATCATCGTGTAGTTTAATTCTGCCTTTGACAAATTCTTACTTATAAATTATATGGCATAAGGTAAATTTTCATCAATTTGCCCTAAGGCTGCCCCTATTGCTTTGTTCAAGGAATCTATGTTAATGTGGAAAGGTAGGGCCCAGTTTGGACCTCTCAAAATTGGGGCGGTCACCAGTTTAATTTTCAAGGTATGTAAGTCTTACTGACAATTATCAGTCCACATGAACTTGACATATTTCCCCAAAAGGCCAAACAATGGTGAGGCTAGCTTACTAAAGTCTTCAATGAATCTTCTGTAATATCTCTCCAAACCCAAGAAACTTCAGACATCCCTCACCTTTTGAGGAGGTGGGAGATTTTGGATAATGGCTATTGTGTTGGGGTCCACCTGCAATCCTTGCTCAGATATTGCATGACCTAGCACGGTCCCTTAAGTCGTTATGAACTCGCATTTTTCTGGACTGAGGGATAGGTTCATTTCAATACACTTATCCAAAACCTTTCCTAGGTTAGATAGAGCTTCCTGGAAGTTAGAACCATAAGGAGTAAAATCATCCATATATATTTACACTCCATCATGAACTAGTTTAGAAAAGATACTCAATACAGCGCTTTGGAAAGTGGCGGGACCATTACACAAACCAAAAGGAAGGACCCAATATGAAAAGGTACCCCAAGGGCAAGTGAAAGTGGTCTTATCTTGGTCTCCTGGGCTGATTTGGATCTTCTTCATATCTTCTTCTACCATGACCTTCACATCTTCCTCTTTTTTCTCATTCTTCTCTTGAATGCATGGAGGATTTGATGGTAACCATGAGGGAGCTCTCTCGATCTCTCATTATGATGTCTTCTTTTCATCAAGTGTAATGCATCGTTCTTTGATCTTCTCTTTCGCATCTTCTTCTGCTGGATGTGGTCCTTCATTGATATCAATATAATCTTCTTTTTGCAATACTCTTCTTGAGATATGGTGAATACCATTGAGCTCAGGAGGAGTTGTTTGGAAGTGTTGTCCCTTAACACTGTAGATGGGTTGAGCTACTTCAATGTGTGGGTTTGGAAATGGTGGTACCCCACTATATACTTGTTGAGCCTATTTGTTGTTCAGGTTCGGGTTCGGTTGAGCAGGAATTTGGGGTTGCCTTGGTGGAGCAGGAGGTAATGGTTGAGGTGGAGCATGTGGTGGAGGAAAAAGAGTGGGAGGAGAGTTGTACTGGTGCCTTCACCCCTAATGAGGTGCAACCCACTGAGGCTATGGCTGAGCATAGGAGGGAAATGAATGAGTAGCTAATTGAGCATGATATTGAGATGGATATGACCAAGGAGGAGGTGTGGACCAGGAAGGATGAGCAGGGGCGCCCCAAGAAGGCATGGAAGTGGCTTGATTGGGGTTGTAGTATGTCTGGGATGTACCATGCATCCCTTACTCATATGGTCTATGTCCATGCAGCCTCCTTTGGTTTATGTAATAAATCTATTCAGTGGCTCCTTTGGCCCCTTGGTATACAACTTTAAGTCTGGGCAAGGAAGGGCACTTATTTGTAGAATGATTTTCTTCACAGATTGAACAAACCTCTATAGAGTTTAATGGGCATTCATTCCTAGGATGCCTCTCGGTGCATCTAGGGAAAAAAATGGCCAAAGCCCTGTCTGGCTCCTCCTGTTTCCTTTTGATGTGTAAATCATCCATTTGCATGGCAGGAATCTGCATCATCTCACTTTTGAGGTCTTCCAGCATGTTTCCAACTTCACTTTTAATGGATGAATTGGAAGAAGAGGTATTATTTACCTATAGATTCTTCCATATCACTGCCATTGAAGAAGAGAGAAGGGTGGCTTTGTGATGTGGTGGGGGTGTTGGGTAGGAAATTCCCTGAATTATCTTTGTTCCTATGAGGCATGAAAGGGAATCTCTTTTTGAGTGGTTTTTTCCTTTTTTTTTTCTTCTTGTACCTGTAAAACTGAAATTTATTGACCAAACAAATTGCAACTACTGAAATGAACTTGCTAAAATGAAATGGTAGAATTGAAATGGAAGCAAGGAAATGATTAATCTACTTGTTGAAATGAAATTGCAGAATTGAAATGAAAGCAAGGAAATGACTAATCTACCTATGCTACAATGGAAATTGTAGAATTGAAATGAAAGCAAGAAAATGACTAATCTACTTATGCTGGAATGAAAATTGCAGAATTGAAATGAAGGGAAGGAAATGGCTAATCTACTTTTGTTGAAATGGAAATTGCAGAATTGAAAGGACTAATCTGCTTTTGCTTAAATAAACTACTTAGCAGAATGTTGCAGTAGAAAATAGAAGAAAGTAGTAATCACAAAATACTTTAATGTTTCCTGAACAATGGTGCCAAAAAGTGGTGAGCACTAGTATTGCAGCAATAATGTTGCAACTCCTGTCGCTTGCTACTTTAATTTTATCAGCCCAGTAGTTGATAACAAAGTTGGAAGCGATGATGTTGTATGCACAAGTACTAGCTCTTACTACAGGCTATCACTTGGTTAGCTGGTGCAAGATCACCAGAAGCTCAAGCCAACTTCTATGAGTGTCCAGAAGAAGCTTTTAACTATGATGAAAGAGATCTAAATCTACAGAGATGATTCTACTTGCAGAAAAAGAAATAATACTGAAGTGTAACGCAAACCCTAACAAACCCTAATTTTTCCAACTAACCCTACTTTTTCAAGAAAAGAGATGAAAACTGATGAAATGAATGCCATTGACTACCAAAAAGGTAAATTGCATCTATTAAAGCTAATTCTAAAAGAAAAGGAGAAGAAAACATCTTTTTGTGTCTTTGAGTGTTTTTATGTGAAATTATTATGCATGTAATTTATTTGTTTATGATTGTGGAAGAGGTTTGGTGGTGACGGAGGGTGGATCTAGTTTTTGCAGGTGTGTAGGAAGGTCTGGATGAGTGCTAAGAAGCCTCTAGCACCCTTCTAAAGACTTTCCTTGCAATCGGATTTCGAAAAATCACTTATAGGAAATTCTACAAGAGGCTACAAGGGATCTACAAGAGGATGCTGAAAGTTATTTTTGGAGGTTTCGAAGGTGGAGAAATGGTGGAAAATGGTATCTGAAGACTAGAGGGGTGTGTTAAGGTGTCTAGATCTTGTTAAGGAAGATCAAGAAAGAAGAGGGTGGTTGGATTTGTTCAAATGGCAAGAGGGAAGCTTATGGAAAAAAATGTAGAAATTAGGGCAGATTGGTGAAATGTTGCGAATGACTTGGGAAATCCATGAGAAGTGAGATGATGCTGGCTATTTCATGGATATATGGTGGGTGGAGGTTTCCTACAACATATCTGCACATCTACTTACAAAAACTGATCAAAGAAAGGACTAATTACACCATGAAAACAAAAATATCAGTAAGTACCCTAATTTCTGACATAGAAACAAAAAATGTTGAACAATAACCTTTGAACACAAAAGCATACAAAGCGATATATTGTAAAAATAGGAAATTATCATGGCAAACTGAATCTGATGCAAAACATTAACTTTCAACAAAAGTCATCACACTAGAAATTGCGTGGAAGAGAAAAACTGTGTTTTTGGTGGCAGCAATGGTGCCATGACCTCAAATCATGATCCCAGGAAGGGAGAAAAGAGATTAGGGCATGTTGTTTAACTTTTTTGAATCATAGCCTATCACTGTGTGAACCTACTTCAGCAACTAAAACAAAAGCAGCTATGTAAACCGTCAAAAGCAACCTAATCTAAACAAGGTGGAATGAATTCATGTAACAACAATTAACTCATGAACTGAAGAAAAAAAAACATATAAGTAAAAGGCAAGAGGTGTTGGGCAACTTGGGTTGGGCACTAACCCAAAATCTTGGACCCTCTCAAAGAGATCAGTGCTGGCTCAAAAACTATTTCATATCCATTATTAAAATAAAAGTCACATTACATAAACTGTCCTTAAAAAAATCTCGAAAATGAGCTGAATTGGAGCTGCACAAAAGTGCAAAAATTTTACTAATAACTAGCTAAAATCTGACTAAAACGCCCGGGCACCTAATTCCTGCTATTTATACAATTTGAGCCTCCAACAACTCTCCTAAAATCAAGGGTCTCGACTTCCCGGAACTAGCTCTTTGTATCTCACTTGCTCAGTTGACTTCTGATCCTCATGGCTTGGTTGCTTGCACTTCGAGCTTGTGTGATGGATAGAGGAATATTCGAATGGGGGATAAGTAAATAAGGAGGATTTTCCTCCTACAATCCCTCTCCCTTGTCACATTGGAGTTTTAACCTTAGCATTTGCAAAAATTCTTTGATTTTCTCCTTCAATCTTGCATTCAATGCATATTAGTCCACTAGGTATAATATCCAACTCTAACTCATCTCATAAACAAAATATAATAAAAAAACATGTAATAAGTTGTGAGAAACGTTGGTTTGACTAAGCTAGGAGGTAAATTAGAGCCCATACAATTACCCAGTGATGAGGCTCATCAATGTGCATAGTGTACATCTATAGGGAAAGGGCTTGAAACATTTCACTCTTGAAATCTTCCAGCATATTTCCAATTTCACCTTTTATAGATGTGTTAGAAGAGGATGAGCTGGCCACTGGTTGACTACCCCTACCCATTTTCCTAGCTACCCTATAATGCTTCTTAAAGTCGGTCTTGATATCTTCATAGGGTAGCCGATAGATGTCCCCTCTTGCTAGCAGGTTTAGGGTATCTAGAAGATCTTCCCTGACCCCTCTGAGTAGGACTAGCTTCAGTGACTTAGGATCAAGTGTGCACCTGGGCCTTTTGTAGCTAAACTGAAATATTTCCTCATAATATTCTAAGGAGTCATCATGCCCCAAGGTCATTCTAAAAATTTCCCCTTTAGTGTCTTTAGACCTGTAGTAGTCTCGTTACTTGTTGTTGAAAGCTTTCTGCATCTGAGCCCAGGTGGTGATGTTATCCCTAGGTAAACCCATGAATCAGTGCAGAGCTACATCCATAAGATTGGAAGGGAATAATTTCAACTTTTGATCATCAGTGGTGTAATAATAAGTTCTGCATATGAGAGAAAACTCAAACAAGAAAGTATCTAGATCTTCTGAGGTTAGGCCATGGAAGTGAGGAAGAGCAAAGGGGCTTATGTTTTTCATCTTGGCATCCCCATTAGTTTCTATGATGGGAAACACACCCTCAATTCTTTCTCTATCTCCTCTGTCATTTATATTTTCAGCCATTAGGTCAGTTGGAATGGGTTCTCCTTTTTCTTCTCCCCTTGTAGGCTCCTCAAAAATATCTGGTTGTTCGCCTAACGTGTCCTCCAATTCACAGCCAATGTAGAAGAAGGAAGGTTGGTTGTTTGAAGTGGTGGGGGTATTTGGTAGAAATTTTCTGAAATTATCCCTATTCCTATGAGGCATGAAAGAAGCTTTGTGGTTTTGTTTTGGTTTTCAACCTTTAAGACTAATTGCAAAATTACAATGAAAAACTAAATGGAAACTAACTGATGAATGGGCTCACTTGCAAAATGGAAAGGAAAGAAAGCCAACTTACAATTACTTTTGCAAAAATTAAGCTAATAGCATAATTGAAGAGATAAGAAATGAAAGAAAGAAAGAGGAAATCACATCTACTCAGGCACCTCCCTAACAATGGTGCCAAAAAGTGATGAACACTAGTATTGCACCAAGAATGCTACAACTCCTGGGGCTACCAGCTTTACTTTATCAACTTGGGGTTCATACAAACTTGGAGGTGACAATTTTGTATACACAAGTAGATGTAATGGGTCTACTCTTTTTCACTACTGAGCTGGTGATAACCCACTAAAGTTTCTCAAACCAGCCTTCTATTGATATAGAAGAATTTTGATTACCAATGGAGAAAGGGGAATTTTACCCTATTTGAGAGAATTGAAATGTTGTCTACTACAGTAATAGAAGATTGAAATAAATGCTTTAAACACAACACTCATCTAGCTATTTGTTAAGAGATCTTGCTTCTGAATAACTCTAAGCTAACACATGCATAATCGTAACTATCCTAAGCATGTAATCTAATATAATCAAGCACTTTAGTGCTGTGCATATGAATGAACACAATAACCTTTTGCTTTTTTTCCATTTTGTGAAAATATGAATGCTAACTGTGCTTGATTGGATGGAAGGTAGGTTATGAATGTTGAGAGATGGTTGTGAAGGGTCAGATGGCTTCAAAGGCAAGCACAGGTCTTCTCCTATCTTTCTGGATGCATTTTCCACCAATTGGCCTCAAAATAAGCCTCTACAGGTTGTCCTACAAGATGTCATAATGCACTTATAGGTTCCCCTGTATTCCTACAAGATCCGGCTGAAACCATAAGGAGTGGTTTGGAAGGTGATATATATCTTAGATAAGGTGAATGATGTAAGGAATAAGGTAAGGGAGTCGATAGGACTTCCACAGAACTCAAACCAAAGTTTGTAAGATCTTTGGATTTGCTCAACAAATGTGGAAATTTTTTCTTGTGGAATGATAAATAGGTTTATTTACTTAGCAGCTTTTTGTGATCATGGATGGATGAGGTTAGGCTGGGGCTTCTGACATGAGACCTTCTTGCACTATTGAAACTCCTGTAATACACATATCACTGGCATTTACCCTTGAATCATGTCAAAACAAGAAAGATTTCCAATCAACATAAGAAAACAAAATTCCATCATTCATTTGCCTAGTTCATGCATGGAATTACTTACAACATATTGTGAAACACCATGAAATATAATAAAATGCTGGAGCTATCAGAAATAACAACTAAAATCTATCCTTGAAAACTGAAAAGATGCTCGCCTAATTAGCAAAAAACCCTAAATTCCATAAGAAATCATAATTATATATTTTTGGGGCTAAATAGGAGTTTGTCCTTGCACCATGGTCCCTGATGAGAGGAGTGAGGTAAGATCCACCTACTATCAACCTTTTTTGTATTCTTTTATCTCTCTAAAGTTAATGCTAAAGCTATGCACAAGTGGAAGAAAACTAATCAAATTCATCAATACTTGCAAAGAAATAATGCTAAAATCAATTCAACAAGTAATCTACGAAATAACCTAAGAATACGAGTACAATAAGAGGAACCTCTCGTACTAGTTTTGGCCCCTAACCCAAGATCTTCAACCCTCTGAGTCAACTCAGTGTTGGATCAAGGAAATGCTCATTCTCATTATCATATCAAAAAAAATACATAACAGTGTTTTTCCACAAGCTTTTAACTAAAAGTTGCTTAGTTCTCTTACATAAAAAATATGAATGCTAATGAGTCTCTAGACCTCCTTATTTATACAACTTAAGTTTCCAATGACTTGCTTAAATCTAAGGAGGGTTGGCTCCCGAACTCAAGATGAACTGATTCTTAACTATCACCGGCTCGGCTTCCAATGATCTTCATGACTCAGCTCTCCACAACTCTGAGCTAGTGCGATTTGATTGAGGGACATTCAAATGAGTGAGGATTTAATGAGGAATATCCATCTCCTATAATCACTCCTTGTCTCATTCGAGTTCCTGCACCTTAATTGGCCAAAATTGCCATGGTTTTCTCCAAAAAACCTATAGTCAATGCACATTAGACCACTAGAAATAACATCTTACTTTTTCTCATCTTATAAAGTAAAATATAATTATAACATGTAAGGAATTATGATAACAGTTAATTTTAGTAAGCTTGGAGGTGTATTAAGTTCCATATAGTTACCGAATGATGAGCCTCATCAGTGTTACACACCCCAAGTAGCAGAGGACACTAAACAAGAAGTAGCTACATTCTTAGCTACAATGAGTACACCTATTTAGCCCAAGAGGAAGTAATTGAGACCAGGTCAATTGCCTTTCAGAACTGAGAAGAACACTAGAATTAGATAACAGAAGCCACAAACTCCTACAAGGATTCCTATAATTATTGATGAGTCACCAAGCAAAAAGGTAGAAAAACGACCGAGTGAGGGAATAATTGAGGAGGTCTCCTAAAACCAAAACCATGTCTATTAGCTTCAAGAAGCCAAGGATACAATCTTCCTTTGAGAAAGAGGAAGAAGATAGGCTACAAGGGGATCTTGTTTTCTATAGGAGAGAGAGGGTTTTCTATAATAGGGAAGAGTCTTCTATAGGCAGGACATGAGAAGCTACAGGATCCCAAGAAAGAATCACAAGAGGAACCCACCACCTTAATGACTATTGGAAATGACATACAAGAGCTCCATGAACCTAGCCCATAACCTAGGTTGAGCTCCTACTATGAATTCATTGAAGGAGGAAGGAAAATCCATGAAAAAATTGAAATCACACTCATTTATGGCTAGAGATAGAGACAGCTAGAACCCATAGGTCGATGAAAATTACTAAATCTAAGAAGGTAGAGGATGTAGGCCTCATGGAAGTAAAGGTCATTCAAATGAGAAAAGAGTTAAGTGAACTGCGAATAAGAGAGTCTATAATGAAGGAGAAACTGCACGAAGAAAACTTGAGGTTGACAGACATGTTGCAGGAGAAAGAAACACAACTTGCCATGATGGAAAGTCACTTCATGGAAGCATTGTAATGCATAAAACCATCAAAGTCTTATTCCCTCTTTATAAAATAATAGTGGTTGCAATTCCAAATCAAAACTTTGGCACAACATGGATCTATGCCCTTTGAGGATTACAAACAATTCATTGAATTTTGCAGCCAAACTAAAACGGAAGATAGAGAAAAATTGGCTGAATTTTATATGCACGTCACATCAAAAAATATGATGTTTTGGTATTTCAATTCAAGATTTGAAGGCTGATGACTTTAGCATTCTAGATGACTCATGTAGAGACAAGAGATGAGGAAGTGAAAAGGGTAATGACAAAGGAGGAGAAGGAACCATTGTATATCAGGGCAGAGCTAGTAGGTCTAAAGGCTATGATGAGAAATCATGGTCTCATCGCCAATGATGTTGATTTAGCACCCATATACATTGCTACCTAGTAGCAAGCCATTCTACAGCTTGAAGACACAATCAAGTTGTTGGGAACAAAAAGTCTGCAAGCTTTCTGGAGGAGATGACATGCCTTAGTCCACAATATACATATAAGATAATATCACTCCCATAGAAGTCTAAGGAATTCCTTGGAGAGAAGACCATTATACAAGAGGATCACACAAAGGATGTAAATGAGGTTTATAGGGCTCAAGCTCATTCCAACCTTTCTTCTAGGCTTATAAGAAGGAAGAGATGAAGCAGGAGAGTAGATGGAATGCACAGAGATACAAAGGAATGCATGTTTTTAATCCCAAGAGGGCACACAATCATAGGAGCCTTCAAATGTCAGGGAAGCCACTAGGGTCATCAAAGAATTGCACATGGATGACTAAGTTGCTAAGAGGATGAGAAATAATTTTAGTAGGGGGTGGCAACGAGTCCCATCAATAGGGACATTTTGAAGATCAATATGCCTTCCTCCAACCTTGAAATTATCCTTCTCTTACATTAATTCACATTTTTCATTATGTTATGCTTAGTAAGAGTAGTAAAAGGTGTTTCTCATAGTATGTGGCCTAATGTGGTTTAATTGCAAGAAAATGAAGCTTTTTTTAGGCTATTACTATGCAAGGGCTTAATGGAGACAATGAGGAGAGAATCTAGGGGGTTTGTCAACCTCCTTAACTCCCTAAACATGGCTTGGGATCACAATATCTTTGCTCACCACTTTGAGTTCATTGACAACCAAGTGACTCCTAGTCCAAGTGAATATCAAGAAGGATAGGATCCACCATTTTCGAGATCAAGGAAGGAACCACTCCTAATTTCAAGGGATCTAGTTCACCTTCCCCTTTTTATAAATATACTAGAAGAAGAGCTCATTAGGATTCAATATTTTTGTTCATCTAGGTGTAGCTATTTAGGTCCAAGCTTGACATTGTTATTATCAACTTCTATGTAATGTATTAGACATGCATTTTTTGATAATGAGCATTTGGATTTGAAGTTTCATCTTAGTTTTAGAGGTCCAAGACCCTTAGGTTTGGGCCCTCTTCATGTACTTATGTTTCTTCTTGATTCCAAGAAGTTCATAGTTTCTTGCATTTCAGTAGAGATTAATGAATAACATCTTGTGGTTGTAGCCTCTACATCACCTCTCTTCTGGGATAATGAGTGGAAGGATTAATAACCATAGCCCAAAAATATTGTGTTTATGATTTCTTGGAAATATATTAGTGTTAGTTGTCCTATTTTACATTTTCTTTCTATAGATTAGAAGTCAATTTAGTGATTATATCAGTGGTATTGCATGAATTAGATGTTATTTACATTCAACTCATGTTTTCCATAATAGCTTATTTCATTTTGTTAATGAGAAATGGATGCATGCATGTGATTGATTGTAGGGTTAGTTAATATGCATGGAATGAAACATTCACCACTTCCATTCTAAGCTCCTTCATCTTCTCCTTCCACTTCCAAACTCTGTAGCAAAACCCTTTTTTATAAGCCATTTTGCCTAGGTCACTGAGAGGACTCATCCTAGTGCAAGACAAGCCTCCGAGAGGTTTTCATCTTGGTTAGGGACTAAAACCAGCGTTATTTCATTTTCTTCAACTACTATCAACCTATCCATACCCTCAAGACAATGTTCTCACCTTCAGAAACCACTTGGATTCCCTCTTGTAGCATTACAGGCCTCATGTAGCAGCATTTTGCGTCACGAGTTTTGATCCCCACTACACATTTTGCTTAGAATAGATGCACGATGACCCCCAACAATGATATTATGATAATGAAAAGCTCCTAGGACACTCCAAACCTTGCTTTTCTTCATTGTTATAAAAGCATAGTAGATTTAGTTTCTTTATCATGCAAATAGGTTACTAATTTATAAGTAAAATTGAACTGGTAGATGGTATATGCAATTAATACTGGTAGTTTGATGAATTATGAAAGATAAATTAGATTCCTTTCTATAAGTAGATGAGGTAATTTGATGAATTATGCAAGATAGCATAGCTTTATTTTTGCAAGTAAATTAACCTTTGTCCTTTCATTAATTGATTAGTTGATATTTTACAAGTTGACTTACTGGAATTTATATTTTCATAACTAGAAGGACTCTCCAATTGTCCCTTTGTCAACAAACTTTCATTCTAATTTAGTAGGAGGAAGGGTATCTAAGGACCTTTTAATCTAATGTGATAATTGAGGGTGGCATAAGTGGAGTCCTATTTGTTGTGCATATAGCATTGTCACCTCAAAGTTTGGATGAACCTTGGGTTGATAATTTGTGTTGAGGATCCCTTAGGAGGTTCAACATTCTTGGTACAATATGAGGGCTCACCAATGACCCCAAGTGAAGTAGGAATAGAAGACACAGATATGTAGGAAATAATAGAAAGAGAAGGAATCCACCTTCAAAATATGGTGTAACAAGTGGCAAAGAAAGGACTAGAAGCCTTCCAAACTAATCAAATGGATATGATCCAGTATCTATACAATATGAGAGAAGAAGCTAAAATAATAGGTCAAAATTAACCACATACAGACATAATCAAGATGGTAGTTAAGGTGACACAATCCCAGAATGTATTGGTTCCACAACACAACCACCGAAAAACAGGGGGGAATTCAAATAGTGTCACCCTATAGGATTTGGGTGCCATGCTAGTTAATTCAGATAAGATGAGAGCATTAAGCTCACAACCCATTAATCTTCGTAGTTGGGTAAATTAATTGGTTAACAAAAACAACTAATCACCCAGACATTAATTATCAACCTGAGGAGCATATTTTTATTTTTATTATTGTCAAGATATATGCAAGTAACTACTTACAATTGTTGCTGGTTCTACATGAATGTGTTCTATACTATCAAGCTCATTGAACAAGAAATAAAATTTAAGACTTGAATAACAATGATACATTTTAAAAGCATAATGCAAATGACAGGAAAATTAATGGTGCTAATCACATAACTTGAATCAATACTAAATTAAAACAAACCTTGTTGAATTGGTAATTTAACCTATTGCACCCAACATAATTCAAATGTTAATTTAGAGCAGTAAATTAGTAGAAATCTAGAAATTGTAGGAAACAACAAATATGGAAAATGTAGGAACTAACAAATTACTTAAAAAAAGGAAATTTACTTCAAGGAACAACAATTGAAATTGAAAGAAACAACAATTAATTATAAAGAAAAAGCACAAAACTAAACTACTTTACATGTTCAAGGAAGCACCTTGTCCAGGGTAGTAAGCTTAGTTGTCGAAGAGTCAGGTCTACCTTAAAAAATAATTCAGATCAGATTATGAACAAAGGACACAAAAATAAATGGATAGATTCCTTCATTAAAATATGTCAGAGAAATAATTACACCAAAATGAAGGTCTTAGCATTGCCTCAAATTCAACAACTGTCCATTCTCTCTCTTTGATCTCTCTTTTCATTTAAATACAAAAAGGCAAAGGGAAATTATGACTAAATTGTTTACAGAATGATTTACCCTTAAAATTTTGGATTTATTACAGAATCACAATAAAAAATACAACATCTAAAGATCTCTCCATCATGATTCAACTAGAGCAAGTCAAAATTGGTATTACAATTGGAAGAATTAGGAAAATGGTCACACTAGTGATTATGAGAAAATCACATTCAAGGAACCTTGTACTTCTCTCAATATAGACTGAATTTTGAAAAACTACTGATTGAGAAACTAAATTTTTCTATGTTTCACAAAACATGTGTGTCAGATTTTCAAGATTCGTCTTCGTTTTCCCAAAAAATCTAATGAAAAAATGTCACTTTTTATCCTAGTGAATTTATGAGTTGGAATATTTGACTATGAGTTGGAGATGAAATTTTCAATATGGACCTAGAGATCTTGGAAGCTTAAATCATGAGTGATGTTATAAAAAATTCATTGATAAACCATCATTGGAAAAATCATGCATAATAATATTCAATTATTTAAAAATAAAGGATAACAAACGTTATTTATCCATAAGAGCATAAATAATTATAAAATGGAGTTATATGATAAATTATGATAAATGGCGTAATAAAGGTTGATAGAAATGGATGGACTAGATGTTAAAAAGTGATAATAATAATGACAAATTAATGACCCAACAACAGTTAATCATGAAAGTTTTAACATGGAATGTAAGAGGGAAGAGGGATAAGAAACCTCAGGAAACAAAAATTTCTTAAGAAGAGGATCAAAATGGAACAAATTGACCTTATTTTCTTGGAAGAAACAAAGTGTTATGTAGATAAAATCAAATAATTTAGTACAAAATTAGGTAGGAGGTCTGAGGTCACATAGGTCATAGTGCATGTTATGTAGGGGGACTAACGATTTGTTGGAACCCCCAATCTCTGATTTTAGTTGATACTGAAGCAACAAGGTCCTATTTATCAGTGCAAATAAAGCTTATAGGGGCTACAAGATCACTCATACCCATGAATGTTTATGGACCTCTAAGAATGAATAATAATCTCAAACTCCTTCAATATCGGAGAGAGGTAAGAACTAGGAAAGGGCAACTACCTAGCAATCTGGGGGAATTTCAATATGATAACCTCCCCATCAAAGAAAAAGGGGGGCCAAAGATGAAGAGATAGGGATGTTGAATATTTCAAGGAATTCATTGATGATGCTAATATAATTTACATGTAAACTACCAATGTTTACCTCACATGGAGTAATAAGCACGAAGGAAAACATCAATTTGTGTTAAAACTTGATATGATTTTTAATTTCAGAGAATTTGCTGATGAGAGGGATAGATGCAGAACAAAATCTCCTTCCCTTTCAGAGGATCGAGTCAATAGATGTTGATATTAATGATCATGATGTTAGGCACCCGTAAAAATATACCATTCAAATTTGAGGCATTATGGCTAGGTCATCTAGCCTTTAAGGGAAATATCAAAAAATGTTGGGTAGAACTTATCCTAGTTAGAAGCTCCAAAATGTACATATTGTAGGAAACGTTAAAATACATAAAATTGAAATTCAAGCAGTGGAATAAGATAGAATTTGGTAATAGCTTCAAAGAAAAAAATAAAATTAGAAGGGAAGATGGAAACAATACAACAAACGTTGATCATAGAAGGCTATTGAGATGAAAGAACATAGGAGGATACATAGCTATTGAAGTCGTTGGAGGATATATGTAGAAAGAGGAAATTTTATGGAGACAAAAATGTTCAGTTTTATGGCTTAGGGAGGGTGAGAAGAAAACTAATTTCTTTCACCACTCAACAATTGAACATAGGAATTCCAATTGCAAAATTAATATTAGGGATGAGAAGGGGGACACCTACAAAGTGCATTAAGACATTGACAAGTCATGGTTCAACATTTCCAAAGAATAACAGAGGATCCCCAAGTGGATAGGAGGGACGATATTTAGAGGATTGTCTACCACATACCTAATCTGATCACAGAGGAATACATTAAGAATTTAAATAAGCTTGTCTCCATGGAATAGGTAGCCTAGGCGGTAAATGAGATACGTAATGGTAAAGCCCATAGATGGATTTACTATTGACTTCTTTAAAGCGTGTTGGGAAATAGTTAAAAATATATATATGAGGTGGTAACAGATTGTGAATACTCAACAACCATCTTGAGAGCTTTAAATTTTATCTTTATCATCCTTATTCCAAAGGAGGAGAGGGCTAACACTTCATAGAAATTCAGGCTAATAGCCCTATGTAATGTGTTATATGAGGTAATATCAAAAGTAGAAGAAAACCAAATGAAAACAGTTCCTCCATGTCTGATCTCAGAAGTGCAATCTGGGTTTTTCAAGGGAAGACAAATCTTGGATAATGTGATTCTTTCACATGAGATAGCTCACTCGTTCAAGACCCAGAAAAACATAGGTATTATTATTCATCTAAATTTGTCGAAGGCTTACGACAAGATTAGTTGGATTATATGGAATTGGTACTAGGGGAATTTGGCTTCGAAAATCAGTGGATCAGTTTAATTAGTGCATTAGTATCATCCCCTAGTTTTTCAATCCTGGTAAAAGGAGCCCTGATAAAAAAATTCTTCCCATCTTGAGTTATATGGCAAGGGAACCCTATGCTGAAATCACTGCTACAAATAGAGAAGGTGTTATCAAGGGCCTTAAGCTATATGAAGAAGATATGGAAAAAATGAATTAATAGTTCATTAATGATATGATGATGCATGGTATTCCTATCATAAAGGAGGCCCTCTATTTTAATCTCATCGTGGACACATTTACCTCTACCTCAGGTGTGGAGATAAACTAGTCCGTCTCCATCATTTTTTTCTTTAACACTCATATTTCTATGTAGAGAAATTTAACAACTATCTTAGTTTTCCAAAGAAAATCCCTCCCATAAAAGTACCTTGGGGTCCCTCTAACGATGTAAGCCTAGAAGAAATCAATTTGAGAAAAAGTTATCTTAATCCTTGAGGACATGGTTAAACAATGGACTGTAAGAGACTTGAACCTGGTTGGTCATTTTTTCTTGACAAAAGAGGTGCTACAAGCTATTCCAAGGTACATGTTATGTATCCTCATTGCTCCTAATGGAGTGTTGCAAAATATTAGGGACATCTAGAGGAACTTCATGTGGTCAGGGGTTGAGGAAAAATGAATATTGATGTTAGTTGCATGGAATACAATATGCGAACTAATGGATGCAAGAGGCTTGGTCTTTAGGATCCAGAGATAACCAATAAATAAAATGGAGAAAAATAATGGTGGAGATGGTTTAAATGGGGGTCAATAGCATGGGAAAGGTTGTCGAAATCAAAATATGCACCTAATTTCCATACAAAAGGCCTAGTCCAATCATTGCGTTCCATCGAGGGGTCGACAATTTGGAATATTGCATGGATTAATAGAAGTATCATATAACAAAGCCGCTTTTGGTAAATTAGAAATGGAAAAGTGTCCATGTTCTAGGATGATCCGTGGTAGAAATAATCAAAGTTAAGCAGGAGGAATGTTGCCCCTTCCACCTAAGCACAAAATATAGGGTACAAAGAAGTGACCATTTTTTGGGATCAAGGACTAGAAAATAATAAATAGAGGCAATGAAATTTTAATATCTTTATCCATCCAGCCAAAATGACTTAGCTATTTAGCACTTAATGGAGGAACCAAGAAAGCAATGAATTTCGTTCAATAATGACCAGGACCAGCTTAGATGGGGCGGAAAGGAGCAGGGTAGTTCTGCCTTAAGGAAGCCAAAGCTTATGTCCGTGTGGTATATAGTAGTTTGAATGACCCATCATGGAGGAAATTATGGATGGCACCACATTGGTCAAAAATTAAAATTTTTATGTGGTTTATTTTACATTGGAATGTTTTGACCCGGGAAAATATTATAGAGACAGGATTTACATGTGCCTCTTGGTGGTCCCTTGGTGAAAATGTAGAAGAGAACCTTAATCATCCAACAAATACTTGAAGCTATATGAAGATGCTATGGCACTAGTTGACCACATTTCAGAATTGGGAGAGCATACATGAAATAATAAAGAAATGGTGGGTGGAGTATACAAAAAATGAGGTGTTAAACCTTACCTGGTAATAGATTCTGGGTTTCAACATTTGTGTAGTATGGAAAGCGCATAACTGACATATATTTTCTAATAAGATGCTCTATGTAGACAACTTAGTGGAAGAAATAAGATGCCATATAAAGATAATAATAATTAGCAAAGGAAATCAACCTTCATAGGATCGGTCATCCCCTTATGAACTGTGAATTATGAATTATTTTGATCTGGAATACTTGAGTGGGTTGGGTCATCAAACAAGAGAGTCCATATTTAGCTGGGCTCCGAGGTCCGGTTGGATCCCCATAAAGGCTTCCTAAAGTTGAAATATGACGGGGTGTCAAAAGGGAACCCGAGTAGGGAAATGGCTAGAGGATTCATACGAGACTCGAGAGGTAAAATGTCTAGAGTATATTTCATAAACCTTGGGCCATGTTTCAAACAATCTAGTAGAATTCTAGGTCATTGAGCATGTGATGGAAAAAATGATTCAAGAAGGAATGATGAATGTAACTATCAAATATTACTCTACCTTATCCATGAAAGTGACATGTAGATTACAATGTGGCACATAATTAAGAAAAGTAACAGGGAATTGGCACCTGCCCCAGTTAATCCAACACATTCAGAAACATCTAGAGGTATTGAAAATCGTGAAGTGCACATTATTTTTAAAATCAACTAATGCATTGGTGGATAGGGTGTTAAATGGAGGGGTAGAGAGCATCCATTCGCTAATCGACGTGGCATGGGAGAATTTTTTAGAGGGTTATCTAAAGGAGTATTGTTGAAGGTTGGTAGAGGGTGATCTCTCCATGTCATTGAGGAGGACTGATAGAGAAGGGGTGGGCCCAAATCAGGTCAATGACCCAACTGGTCATGTGAATGGATAAACCCTCATTATGGATAGATAGGTAGAAGTTATTTAGGATACGAGAAGGGGTACTTGTTTTTAGTACAAGGATAGAGTGACATTTGATGATGGGAAGGAGTGGATTTCATTCACAATAGATTGTAATTTGGATCAGCTCATTAATATGAAAGTACGGTGAGGTGAGTGGGAAGGTATGACATTAGGATGGGAAGTGTACAAGAGCATGTCCTATGCGATTATGATTGTGTATGAACTACTCAGAGTGGTGAATGATATTGAGGGATGGCCACAAGCACACACGAATGAACAACAACATCACTTGCATGTCAGAGTTACCGAAAATTTAGAGAGAAAGTATTCAAACCTTAGCGGGGAAAGTCATGTCTTGGTTCTCTGAGAGGACTATCAAACTATGATCTTCACAAGAGAATTTGAATTTATCCACTACAAAGAAAATGCCTTCAAAGATAGGAAATTACCTCTCACAAACTCCCCTTGAACTTGTATTCATTTTTCACTTGACATCATTTCTTCTCTCTCTCTCTCTCTCTATATGTATTATATATATATATAATATATATATATAGAGAGAGAGAGAGAGAGAGAGAGAACAATTGATGTCAAGTGAAAATTTGAATACAAGTTCAAGGGGATTCTGTCATTGGTAATTTCATATCTTTGAAGGCACTTTCTTTGTAGTGGATAAATTCAAATGCTCTTGCAAAGAGCATAGTTGGATAGTCCTCTCATAGAACTTTAAAATGGTATGTGGAACTTGGAAAATATCCTAAAACATCACACATTGTCCTAGTTTGAAGTGTGGATAGGGTTCTGAAGTTCATTGTTCCATATAGAGCCAAATTACAAACCCACCTCCCTCCATTATCTATTTCTCATACCAGGGTCCTACAATTAATAAAAACCACTAGTTCTAGAAAATATGTAGTATATGCACTAACATGCTAGAAAATTTGTAAGGGAAGTAATCATAGAAGTGATAAATTGCAGATCCTCCCCCGTCTATTAACCATTGAATAGATGAGGGGGTTGACAATTATCAAGGACCAGTGCTCAAGTGGGGTCTAGCTGATCAATGACCAATCGATGATTAATATGCCAGTTAAGTGCTCTGACACTGGTGGCACTAATGAAACTTTATGATGTTTCCAATGTGGGCTCAACATATGAAGTGGAAATAGATAAAAGAGTGCCATGATTGATGGAATCTACAGCTAACATAATCGACATATTTGGAATTTACCCATTAATCCACACATATTTTGATGTAGTGTCATGGAGGTCTAGGTAAGAAGCATTACAAATACTTTGTGATGGAGAGTGAAGGTAATAAATATCATGAATGGAAGTTGCTCTGTCAGTTGAATAGGTAGACTAATGATAGAAATGGCATCCAAGCCTCTGAAAATGTTAACAAAGGAGATTATTGAAAAACCACCATACCTTGGACCTTCCTTCATACCCGATGATGTGGAAGAAGTGATAAATGGAAAAGTGTGATTCGTGGAATAAAATTATGTAGCAATTGGAAGGATATGTCAGCATGATGATGATATGGCATGACATGGCACAAACCTATGGCATGCAAATTTGGCATTTGAGGTATCCAAGTGGCTATTTTCTAGAGGACACATGTCAGCAATCATTAAGTGAAATGTGGCATGTTGATGAAATGTATCAAAAATCACATGATAGCACAACAAGTTTGACATGTCATCATGCCGAAAAACATTAAATTGACAAGTTTATATAGGAATAGCGTGATGGGTGATGGTGTAGTTGAAAAAATCTGAGGGACAAAAAAAATTATGTTTCTTGATATACAAGTTCATTTCACGCCATAGAGGATAAATTAAGTTTCTCACCATGATAGCCATTGTGTGGTGGTGTTATTAATAGAAACCACAAGACAAACATATTTCTATCAATAAAACAAATGGCTTCATGTTGCGCCATGAAGGATTAGCTAAGGAGTGTTAAATGGAGTATGGTGTAGTTGATAGAGGAACATGACATAAAACTTTCCATCTTGAACAATTTGGGTGATATTGCAAATTTTCATCACAAGCCTTCTCCAATAATGAATAAAATTGTGAAAATACACCAAACTAGGACCCATTTTCGTACCAAAGATAGGTGGCAATGATGTGACAAACAAACAATGTGGAAAAATGATAAAGTGACATGTACTAGATAAGTGGTCCTGACATGGATAATTTGATGACATGGATGGTTTGTACACATGAAATGAGGGAAGTGCTTTTGCTCAATTAGGTGGCCAAGTGGCTCATTTTTGTGTGACACATGGTACCATTCATAGGATGCCTTATGGCAAGAAGAATAGCATGACGTCAACACATAAAATATGTTGGAATTTAAGGACATGGTTTTGAAGTTGTAGTCACTTGTGACAAAGTTCTAAAGGCTCAAGGCTCGGGAAATTTGGCGTTGCATATTTTAAAAATTCGACACTCTGTAATGTTCTGAATTTGGTGTCCCAACACAAAAATTTAAATAGAAAGAAGGAAAAATTGGAAAGTACATCAAAATAACATCAATTCAATAGATTTAAAGAGGTTACATGAGAAAAAGTCTTGAAGATCATTCATAGAAGTATAGTTAGAGACAAGAATCATAATATTTCACTTACTGAATAATAATATAAAAAATAATTAATTTAGAGAACAAAACTAAAGTGGCAATCATTGTTAATCTTAGAAATAGTAAATTATCTAAATAACTTTATAAACATGATGAGCTCTAGTATTGGAGTGAGGATGCTGCAACTCTTGGTGGTGACTTCCAGTATTGCAGCAATAATGTTGCAACTCCTAGGGCTCCCTTTTCTAGTTTAATCAACCCAGTACTTCGTAACAAACTTGGAAGCGACGGTGTTGTATGCACAAGTACTAGCTCTTACTGCGGCTATTATTTGATCAACTGGCACAAGTTAGCTAGGAGCTTAAGCCAACTTTGATGAGTTCTCAGAAGAAGCTTTTACTATGATGGCAGAAGACTAATTCTATGGGGGCTATTCTACTTGCAGAAAGAGAATGAAAACTGAAATGGAACTCAAACCCTAGCAAACCCTAGCAAACCCTAACCGTGCAAGAAAAGAGATGGAAACTATAGGAATGCGTGCCATTCATTATTGAAAAGGTAAATTTCCTTTATTCAAGCTACTTTTTAAGAGAAATGGAAATAAATCATCTTTTTGCAATTTTGAGTATTTTTGTGTGGATTTATTATGCTTGTGATTTGACTAATTGTGACTGTGCAGTGGTTTGGTGGCAAAGGAAAATGGAGTTGGCTTTTTCAGATGATGAGGAAGGTGTGGAGGGTTCCTAAGAAGTCCCTAGTACCCTTCTGGAGATTTCCATTGTGATCAGACTTCGAAAAATCGTTCGCATGAACTTCTATAGAAAGCTGCAAGGGATCTATAGGAAGTTCTACAGGAAGAGGCCGAAAGTGATTTTTGGAGGTTTGAAGGTGGAAAAATGGTGGGAAAAGGGAAATGAAGGTTGGATGAATGTGTTGAAGGGTCTAGGACTCTGTTGATAAAGAGCAGGAATGAAGGAGATGGTTGAATTGGTTCAAAGTGTAAGAAAGTGACTTTGTGAAGGAATGCAAAAATTAGGAGAGTTTGGCAGAATGTGGTGAATGAGTGAAGGATTCTATGAAATATGATCTAGTACAGGTTGTGCTATGGAAGGATGACAAGCTGGAATGATTTTCAGGTGAGTTTCACACCTACTTCTTAGAATTGACCCAAGCAAGAACCGAAAAATCAGAGTTTTGCTAATTTGACCTAAACCCTAACCTAAAAATAGAAAAGTGCTTAACAGAATTTTATGAATAGGAAACTATGTGAGAAAGCCATGGTAAATGAACAAGAAATGGTCTAAGCATGTGAATCCAAGAAAATATCAGCTTCTCCAACTCAAAACACCATGCTAGCAATTGCATGGAAGAGAAAAACAGTGTTTTTGGTAGCAGCAGTGGTGCCTTGTCCTCAATTCATGGTCCAAAGGAGGGAGAAAAGGGATCAAGGCCTGCTGGTAGCCCTTTTTAGATCTTTCTCTATTACTACAACAAATTACTTAAACAACTTGAACCAAGAACAACTAATTGAATCATCAAAAGCAACCTATTTTTCCAAAGCAAGATTAATCCTAAACAACAGAAATCATCTTATGAATGCAAGAAAAAACATATAAATATACAAAGGAGGTGTTGGGTAGCTTGGGTTGGGCCCTAACCCAAGAGCTTCAACCCTCTAGAAAGGATCAGTGCTAGTTCAAAGATGGATTCATCTTCATTGATCAAAAAAATAATAGTTACATCACAAAACTGTGTGCAAAAGGAGCTCGAAAATGAGCTGAGTACATCACTGCACAAAAGTGCAAAAACAAACTATGAAATGGCTAACCTATTGAGGCTTCAAGCCTTATTATTTATCCAAGTCAGGACGCCCAACAGTCCTCCTAAACTTAAGGAACTTGCCTACCTAAAACTGGAGATAACAACAACCCCACTTGAGTTGCTCAGCTGCCCCTTGGAATCATCGATGTGGTGGCCTTTGAACTCTGAGTTGCTGGTGGAGAAATCAAGGAAGGGGCCATTAATATAGGAGACACCCCTCCTATGAGTCCTCAGCCCTGTTTCCTCGAGTTTGGCTGCTAATCTGCTCATAAATGCCTGGTCCTTGTCAAAAAATTGTCCAAAAATCTGCAATAAACACTCACTAGAATATGTGGCAAAGTGACTATCTCCATTCACTCAATTGACATAAATATATTCAAAAACATGCACAAGAATATGGAGATTGGTGGATTAAATGGAAACAATAAGCAAAATGAGCCCATATAGTTACTCATTTCTGGGACTCATCATCACCCCTATGCTGAATGGGTTGCTCTTCCTCTGAGCAACTAATCCAGTTCTTCATCCTTGATAGCTTTAACAACTTCCCTAAAATCCCAAGTCTCTAAGGTGATGTCCTCTTCCCTATCATGAAAACTTGCCTTTCTATCCACTTCCTCCCATTGCTTTTGTTGTTCTTCTTCCTTAACCCCTTCCAATAGTCCTAAGAGTAGTGGAGGATTGAACTTAAGGCCAATCCAGTTAGATTTCAAGTTTTGCATTGATTGTTTGTATAGGGGCACTCTCACCAAAGCCTCCCTCATTCTGATTGGGGAGTGATACTCCCTAATCTTTAAGCTATACGACAATGTATTCCGTCTTCTCATGCAAGCATGAAGGCAATCATCACCAAATAATCTTTACATATCTTCAAAACGAGTGATATCCTGTGCTTGCCTTTTAACATAATCAGAGAGAACTTGAAGGTTGCTAGCAAGGTGTTGATGAGCATATATGAGAGCTGAGGGGTCTTCCAGTTCTGCCCTTATTAGCAGGGGCTCATTTAGTTCTTTTGCCATGATCTGTTGAATTTTCACTTCTCTTTTTTCCTCATTGCTCATCCAAGAAGCCATAGCCATGAGCTGTAGGTCTCCCAATGCAACATTCAGATCACAAAAGTTCATATCAGGGAGTGCCACATTGTGTAAGTAAAATTCTACTAGTTTGGCTTTATCCTCAGCTAAACTAGTAGCACATAGATGCATAAATTGATCATAATTTTGGAATGGGATTGCGCCCCTTTGAGCCAATGTTTTAATTTGGAACTGGAGCAATTGGTCTTTGAGATATAGTGTGTAGGATCTAGTTAGTTGCATACGCTGCAAGGCCTCCATTGCCTAGCTAGCCATGCAGGCCGTCTGGGCTTCCCTTTCCTGCAACTGTTGCTTCAACATCAACACTTCAATTGCTGCCTGAGACTCTCTTTCTTGCTACTTCTTTATCATCATTTCAACATCAATTTGTGCCTATTCCTCTTGCTGTTGTTTCTCTGCTGCTTCCTTATCTACTAAGGGACCTTCCTGAAGTTGCTATTCTTCAAAAATTTGCGATATGTCTCCCCTTTGAGTTTCCTGTTGCTGTAACTACTTTTTTAGCAGTGCATTTTCCTCCTGTATTTGGGCTCTTTTAATGCTCTCGGTGTGTCTCACCATTGCCAACTCCCTTCTTAATTCTTTCAACTATTCTTCCATATGTCCTATATCTGCAACTCCTTTGGATTTAGAAATTTTCATCTAGGTGTGGCTTCTAACCCTTTCTTGCTCTAATTCAAAGAAAAGGGGCACAACAAATTTCTATGGGATGATCTTCCCACCTTCTAGAAAATTGTAATAGGAGCCTGAATTAGGCTGATGGCTTCGTTCAGGTATCTCTTTGGCCTTGCCTTCCTCTTGTGACTGCTCTATTGCCTCCTCTTCTAATTTTTTAGTCTCCATTAGCTTGGCCAATGTTTCCTGTAGAATGGTTTTAGCTTCCTATAGAACTGCTTTGGAGTCCATTAATCTGATTCTTTCCTTCCAAGTGGAGGTTTTGGGACTCCCTCTCTCATAGGTGATAGAGATTTTGGAGGGGATTCCTCCTTTTTCTCAGTAGGTGCATCCTCAATTATTATAGGTTCTTTTGATGGTGGTTGGGGCGTGCCCACCTTTATCCTGGTGCTCCTTCTGGCTTTGAAATACATGGATGTTTCTCTTTTTATTTTTACCTTTTGTTTTGCTCGAGTGCTCAATGTAACCAACACCGCTACTGCTCCTTTTGCCAATGTTTCATGGGATGTTTCTTCCTGCTGTTGTTCCCCTTCATCTTTTGCATTCTTTTCTGTGTCTGCTATTTTTTGCTTGTGCCTCTGCTATCTCTGGTAATGTCTTCTCTTTCTCTTGCTGAGTCCCTACCTCTCTTGTGGCTGTCTTTTTCTGAGCTTTCTTGGGCTTTTTCTTCTCATTTTTTTTCTTTGCCTCTTCTCTGTCTTTGAGGTTGTTTTCTTTTCTGCCTTAGGTATTACAGTGGGTTTGTTAAGTTTTTCCTCTTCTTTCTACTCCTCCTCTATTTCCTGCTCTTCCTCTGTTTGAATATCTTGTGTCTCCTCATGCATTTCTTCCTCATTTTCCTCTTTCTCTTCCTCCTCTTCACTGCCATATGGGCTGATGTCCTTAGTCAAAGTTTTGATGTCATCTTCTTTGGACATATTCCTGAAAATTTCCCAAGATATGGGGATGGTGTATGTAGGTAGGGCATCTTCCACAATAATTTAATGAGACCATGGTGTGCCAGCTAGTCTAGGACCCCTGCATTAAGGTTGGTGCGACATTCTATTAAAGACTGGAGGAGGAAATATGGGAGATTGACTTTTCTAACTGGAGGTAGGTCCATCCCATACCTCAATTCATGTAATAACCTGAAGTGATAACCATAGATTATGCTAAATCTTCCTTCGCAAGTGATATATTTCATTATTTG
Source organism: Pinus taeda (assembly GCA_000404065.3). Lineage (NCBI taxonomy): Eukaryota > Viridiplantae > Streptophyta > Pinopsida > Pinales > Pinaceae > Pinus > Pinus taeda. The sequence goes on from APFE030402566.1 coordinate 49,493, forward strand.
GTAGCTGACTTCAATCCATGGAGGAGGTAAGATTGTCCTTTTGACCCCATTTTTATCCTCTACAGGATGCTCCCCAGGTTGAAAAAATGTCTTCTTGGCAACCTATCCCAATGATTTTTCCTCCTTGCTCCAAGGGAGTCCAAGTAGAAGATCTGTGATTCAACTGATAAAATCTAGTGTAAGTTCTAGGGTCAGACCCCTAAAACTAACTGTGGCATGTGTTTTTGAATGGGGCCTTAAGGACATAAAAAATTCTTCAGTCACCTCATTATCATATCATGTATTCTTTCAAAGAAAATCATCCAATTTTCCTTGGTGAAGAGGGCCACCACCTCAAGGTGCTCATGAAATTGGTTGGAGTTCAAAGGCTCCTTCCTCATCAAACCTATGGTGTTTAGTGGTTTCTGAAGTGCTTAGGTGAGGAGAAAAAATAACAATTTCCAAAATCATAAATAAAGGGACAGTTGAGTTTTGTTTTTTTTTGAACTGTAGGAGGAATTTCCATGTGCTCCTTCTTCACAACACCAATTTGAAATTCTCCCTTTCTCCAAACTATTCTCAACCTGAATTTGCTTCTTGGTTCTTGGAAGAAATCAATATGCTAACAGAACAGGGACTATATAAAAATAATGGTTTTTTCACAGAGTAAACAAACTTGCAATGTTTGTTTCCTCCCCAGGTTTGATTTTTTTGATTGCAGCCTCCTTTTTTTTTACAGCAGAATGTGAGGAAGAGAAAGGCAAATTTTGAACACAGAGAAGGGAATAGAGAGATTGTGTAGAACTTCAGAAAAAACACAACAGACTTTTGAATTTCTCTTTCTTCATTTCTCTTCACCCACTACTCTAGTTTTAAGCTACCACCTTATCTAAGCATATCATATGTAGTGTTATCGGGAAATCTAGTTTTCACTCAGAGCTGCTAGTCCCACTAAGACTGGTAGCTATCTAAGAAACAAACAAACTAAAACTACTTTCGCTTTCCTTTATGAGAAGTAGATAATAGGGGAACAAAGGACACCAACCTCAATCTTGCGCTTGGTTCCTTACTTGGTTCCTCTCCCTTCTGATAGATCTTCGCCGCTCCTTCTTCATCTACCCAACTTCAAAGAGCACCTGTAGAATCAAAGCAGCATAATGCTATCGAAGAACAGAGATCTACAATCATAAGTAATACAGGACCAGATATGTATTGACCACAAAAATGCATATATCATCAAGCATACAAGAATGTGGAGGAAAACTTGAATAGCTTTATTAATATCAAGAATAGCAAAGAGGATTACAACCAATTGTTCTAACCCAGCGTCATCCTTCTAGCGTGAAACCCTTCTTCACCTCATGAAAAGCTTAGATAATCCAACACTATGATGTTGCACCAGGAAACCAACAACACTTCCTTACAAGATACAAGATTACAGCCTCTAGATCTCTGTGATGAGGGATCTATATATAGATTATTGTAGGGGGGTGAGTCAACTTCTAAGATTTTGATTAGTGTCCTCTCTCTGGTAGTTCCTGATTCTAGTTGGAGATTGATGATCTCTTACTCATCCTTGGGCGAATTCACAGAGGCAAGTGTCATAGGAGAAGTTTCTAGAAGATTCCATGATCATCCACCTTGCAAACTGTCTCTGCCATTTGTCCACTCTCGCCCATTTCACCCTACAGAAGAGATTTCTAGTATGCATCACACCCTTTACATTGAGAAAGTGAGATGCTTCTCACCCTCTGCACTAGAAATTCTGTATCGTCCAGTTTTGACCAGTTCTGAGCAGTTTTATGTGGAGAACTTCTGGGAGATGATGTAATCAGCTGACCTTGTTCCTTTAGGGCATGAAGCAACAATTTTAGGGACTTAGGAGCCCTTGGTTTATGGACATGTATGATTGGGGTTGTAGTGCCCAAAAATGTCTATAACAGTTGCCCCCTAAAGCATGAGGTGGTTAATCTTTTCATGTCGGGTGAAATGCTTTATCATGAGAATCCGAAGTTTTTTCGAGCTGGAAGGCGACCTATAATAAGATACAATACAATACATTATATTCATCATATTTTTCATGATCTAGTTGAGGTGGGCATTCCCATGCTCAGCTTTATAAATTCATTTTCATGTCCATAGGACAGAAAACCGTTTGTGTAGTAGACTGATGATTCAGACGGAGTCATCATCCTTTGATTCGGATGATCATCTGTTCGACAATGATGTACATTTGATGTCATTATATTCCTGAATATATCGCAGCCCAGATGGATGAAACTAGATCCAAGGTCTTCAAATGCATTCAATCTTCACTCGGAGTACAAGTCGATCCATGTGAAAGATGTTCTGGAGTCGAACATGGAAAGACATTGCGTGATTACCAGCCAATGATGTAAGCTTTTAACAAGCGCGAGAGGAATCACCGATAATGATGATGACCCTCAAGGTACTATAGTACAATTCACGTTGTCTGAAAAAGGGACTTGGTGTCAAACACCACGCAAAATCTTTCGGTCAAAGGCTATTGATGTAAACATGTTGCCGGAAGTGAGAAACTTGCCATTGAGGCATGCAAGCTTCAAAGTACTGAAAGGGTTGTTCCTAAGTCGACTTCTTGGATAATGAGCTGATTTCAACAATAAGCGACCTGTCATAGGAGGGCCTTCATGAATCCCACATCTACGACACAGAATGGAGCAAATGATTTTGGAGGTGAAAATGATCTGATGATACAAGGTTCAGGGTGGCGGTCATGAAAGAATGGAGCATGAATGTATTGCAGCGGATGAGACACAGGTGAATACTCTGAACGACTTCTCTTGAACATACTGGTGACATTGACATGGATTGGTAGCCTGAACCCCAAATATAGATGGTGTGATGGACCAATGGTGATATGATAGGTGAACAGAATAACCCAACCCGACTCAGACGCGGAGTGAAAGTGTCATGTTCAAGAGCGACTTGCTACCAATAAAGTTTCTTCAAGTTTTCTTCCCATTTTTTTCCCAGTCATTGCTGACCAATACCTCTTTATTTTTATCAAGCTTGAGGAGGATAACATATGCTTGTTCTATAATCCGCCCTTTGGGTGAACCCGACGCTATGTTTTAACGAGCCTAGTGACAGTGAAACTCGTTCTTGTCCATTTGGACAAGTTTGTCACTATTGATTTTAATGAGTTTAACGACAATGATAACTCGGTCCTTTTTCAATTTTAGGGAGTCTAAAAAGGGAAGGAAAGGAAACTACAATAATCCTTTTTCGTCATATAATCCCTTAAGTCCAAAAAAGTATAAAATAATATGAAAGGGATGAATTTTCGATAGTTTTAACGAGTCGAACAAGACAAGCGCTCGATACTTTTGTGTAATAATCCCTCAAGTCCAAAAATATTAAAATCTAGAGGAGGGATATCACTTCCGATGACTTTAATGAGTCGGAGAGGCCAATCACTCGACGATATTTTCATATTTTATGAGTTAGGTGAAAAGAGCTTAAAGGAGACTTGCTTTTTGAGGAATGAGTGATAATTTCGAGCAGCAGCTGATTCCAGGTAAGGTTTGGAATTTTCCAATCATGGCAGTGTCACAAGGATGGCTAATAGAATCACTCGTCGTAGTTGTTCCTCAAAAGAGGAAACAATCAAATGGAGGTGTATGATCGGCTAAAACAGAGTGGAGGGGAAGATAAGAACACAACGAAGGCTCAAAAGCTGATGATAATACATTCACAATGGTTATTTATAGGAAATTGGGTCATTTTTTAATGAGCTTAAACTTTGGGGGAAACATTTGCTCATTGGTTAGGTTTAATTTTTAACGAGCTTGAACTTCACATAAAAATTGCTCGTGCTAGTTGTATAATAAGGATATCTCATTGATAGATTCCATTTTTATGGAGCTTGCACCTTTCGAAGCTTTGCTCCACATCCTTTCTTTATGCAAGCTAGGAACGACCAATCCTACGAGTTTAAAGGGTTTGAGAATACACAAACTAAGAAAATAAATGGTCGCTCTTCACTTGCATGCAAAAAAGTTCGCATGGCCGCAGGTATAGTGAAAGATTTCCAAGCTACCATATAGAAGTTCGCGCATTTGCAAGACAGTTTCCATCCACATAGCAGATAGAAACACTTCCTGGCTTAGTCCATTTGGACAAAGGTGATTCTAACTCCAACCACCTAACCTTGACGAGGGAATCTTATTCTGGTCTAATCCCATTTTCCTATGTGGACGAGTGTCGAACTAGTCATTTTACTTCATGGAAACCTACTCTATACCTATAGTTTTGTTGCTGGAGCAGGCCAAGGTGCATGCCCCCTGGGTTTCAGTCATGTCCTCCTGAATTACTCGCATTCTTCAGGTGGACGGAATGGAGATTGATGAGACATTCCTTGTGTGGAAAGACCATTTAGGGATGGCATTTGACTATTAGCTATGTGTTAGCCAGGGAACAAAAGCTAGTCTTCGAGCTAGACCACTCGGCCTTCATGCGGAAAACACATTACTCTAAAGAGTGTGGAGACAATGGCTCCCATGCTATAAATATAGTTGTGCCCAAGGAGTAGATTATAATCTAGAGGTCCTTGGACTACCATTACGTTCATATAAACGGTTTTCCTTCTCAATGTTATAGCCACATTGGGAAGGATCCCTAATGGTTGACTACTTCCTTTGTCAAAGCCTGTCAGATTTCTCATCTCAGGCAAAAGCGATGGCGAACCAAGCACTTTCCAAGTAGTCGAGGAAAGGATACTCACAAAAGCCCATTGATCTATGATAGTGTCGGACATGACCATTCTGTGGGCTTGTACAATGATTCAAAATGGAACATTAGACGGTAGACGAGGTCTACCTAGTAGATTCCAATCGAAGGAAATGACTAGGTTTCTTGGACGGGGGACCGAAGAGACAGCTGGATATGACTCTAATGAAATTCCTTCCTGTAGTAAAGGAACAGGTAGATTGCCCCCACGTTCATCAGAGTCTGTGTTTACGAAAAGAATTTGAACGGTGTCATTCTTATTGTCTTCAGTGACCGTATCATCCGAAGATGGAACTTCTGAAGGCAAGACTGGGTCAACTGCCACCTTGACCTTATGACTTTCGTTTGGTGTGGATTCAGAGGGTTTATCATCAATGATAGATGCTTTGACCGACCAAAATGGTGTGTCAGTCAGATTTTCAACCAGTGATGGACTCGGCAATAGTTTCTTATATCCAGGAGGAAGCCATAGCAGTGAAGTCGAACGTTTATCCAAAACTCTTTTAGCTTCATCTAGGAAGGGACAATGGTGGACGACGTGATCGCCTTCACATAGTTTACAAGGAAATTTACATTTCCTTTTCTGTCTAGATACTTTCCTTTCACTAGTTGACGGTGTACTTTCAACATGATCAGAGGTTGATGACACTGGATTGTGTAAACGAGGAGACCAGTCCCTTAAGATCTGAGGGATAAAATGACAATCTCAATGATAGTGGTCTCATTTGCGAATGACACATGGAGATTTAGGCTTGGATGGTGTAGTGTGTGGATTTTCGCTAGACAATGCACGGTTGCCCCTTCTTGCCTTTGGCTCCTTCTTCCTCTTTCCTTCTTCTCCTTTCCCTTCTTCTCCTTTTTAGTCACTTGATTTTCAGCTTTACCAACTTCATCAAGTGAAGAGGAAGGAGGAGAGGGAGAAACGAACAAAGTAGAAGGTTTGGGGGTAACTCTAGTATCATCTAGTTGCTAACTTGATTGTTTAGGAATCGCGGTATTCTGAATGAGGAAGGTCAAGAAGAGCCATATGGGCAAGCCAATCGTCAATCCTGGAAGTGACAATGTGGCCATATGGGGTGTGCCAACATCTCCCCAAGAGGAGAAAGGACTATGATTTCCTCCAAGGGGAAATCCTTGGTTGGTGGACTCCATTTTTCTCAACCTAAGACCAATGAGGGAATAGTTATGTTATTCTAATTAAAATAAATTTTTGATGCTTTAACACAACTTGTTTTTTCAATTTTTAAGAGTCGAGAAAAAACAAAAGATGACTCTAGTCGCCTTCAATTTTTAATGAGCCCGAAGTGACAATTTCTCAGATGGACCTTTACCTTTAAGGAGTATGAAAAGGAACAAAAGAGACTACTATGGAAATCTAGATAGGGGGATTACCAAACCAATCGCAAAACTGCAAAATAATTTTTACAATACGACAATCAATCTTCCTGAATGCTGTGTTCAGTGCATTGCGATCGATAGGGCGACAGACACGGCTTCCTAAGGATAAAGGATATAGCCTATTGTGGTCTCCCAATATATACTTGATAGTACATGGGAGCACAAGTCCGAACTGGCACTTGTCATCTCAAAGAGGAGGAATCTGTTGACACCTAATCCTCAGTGATTGGGGAACTGAATGTGAACAGTCATCGAGAAGATGAACTGAACAATCACCTTCATGTATATAATAGATAATTGGCTAAATGAATAAATGCATTAGTTTTCTGGAGTTACTCCTGGCCTGACATGGTATCAGAGCACAGGTCCCAGGTTCTTTTTTTAACCTTGCTTTGTAACTCCTGTCCACTGCCTGCCTTCTGCTCCTTTGTCCCACACCTGAAGGAAATGCCTGCCTGAAAGAAACGTTGCCGCTGCATACCTAACATCTGAGAGAGTGCCTGAAGGTAACGCTCTTGTATCAGCGGATATGAATTTGTTTTTTGGTATTAAAAAACACTGAAACAAATGTTTGGTATCATTTGAAAACGGTCAAATATCCTCCGCGTGCCCCAGCGTAGGGGTGATACTGTTGTTTATGGTTTAACTATTCTCCGGTCACTGTTTTTTATTTAGATTCTTAAGTACCCATCTCTACGCATTCGGTCGTTTGGACCAAGCGGCGGCTAGGGTGATAATGCAAACCAAATCCAGTAGCAATATGCCTATCTCACTCAAATCTCTGGGGCAAACTTAAGCCCTTCACTGCATTATATTGATCTGTGCCATTGACGGATGCAAGGGTGGTAGTCTCTGTCGTAGGCAATCTGCTTTACTGTAATTTTTGGTGATCACTCTTAGTCTGTACGAGGATATCTTCGACCTGACCTGGGTTCGACTCGCGGGAGGAGCTTTTACAGAAGCACGATTGAGTGCCACGATTCCATGATTGACCTCTCCTAATGTTCCATGCAAAAGCGTTTCAATTATGATTATGTCATTCCCTTTCCTTCACCGATATCAGGCCATTACTGACCTTCACTGCTACCATATACATGACCACAATCGATGTATGTAAATTTTGGTTCATCTTCGCCATGGTGTCTTGTATGCCCTCCAAGGGGGACCTTATGACTTCTGCCAATCATGTAATTTATGACTGCCAGTGATCTTTCCCATGAATACGCAGTGCCATCCATATGTACTATTGTTGAATATGCAGTTTTGAATACGTAGTGCCATCCATATGTACTATTGTTGAATATGCAGTTTTCGAAATTGTTGATTGTAATGCTTTAGAAACGCACATGATGTTGATTGCAATATATATGAAATGCTGTTTGAGAATGTCTCTAACTGCTGTTTGAAGAAATGCACATGGTGATGTAAGCTGATATTTTAAAGTATGATTGATATATGCATAGCGCAGTTTTGATATGTCACTGTTTTAAACACTGTTTGATTGAAGTCCATCATACTTTTAGATGCCGAGGATAGCAGCAGAAAATTTGACTATATAGCAGTAGAAGTATTTTTTCATAAAAGAATTTTTTTTTTGCCATCAGAAGTATTAGTCTATCAGCAAAAGTTTTTTTATATCAGTAGAAGTAATCTTTTACACAATGCATTCAATCATCTCTATGATAGGAATAGTTCTCACTGGCAAGGAGAACTATCTTGACTGGTCCAGGATGGTACAACACACCCTCATCTTCAATGAGTTGTGGAAAGGAGTGTGTGTCAGAGAAGGAGACAGTGACCCAGAAATGCCTACATCAGACAAAGAGCTCGACATCTAGGAAAACAAGAACAGCAAAGCGTATGCATTAATCGCAGCGTCTGTAAATAAGGAGGTGAGTCGTTACATTTTGATGAAAATGAGAATTTGGGGGTTGCCCAAAATCCCAATTTCTTTAAAAAAAACAAGATCCTAGACTTGTGGGTTATGGCCACAAGTTTGGTCGGAAGCGATTTAACTTTTAAAACCTCTTAATTTATTGACGTGGACCTTCATTCCAGTTCATTCTTGTGTTGCCTTTCGATCCGGGGATTCAACCGATTTGGAACGGGTTCTTGTTTTGACTTGGACAAATCGGACTTCAATTTATTTGATAAAGGTTGAGTCTCAGTTGGCAACTCCTCTACTCTTGTTTCTCATCTCCCACAGTACTCGTCTCTTCCAAAACCTTAGGAGATTTCACCTCGGCGGAAGTCGATTCCTTTTTTCAGCATCATCCAAAGTCTTCAAGCCAATCCAATCTTCCTTATACAAAGCAGTCTCATTTACAGGCAATATCACACTGAAATCTCCATCAGGATAATATCCAAGCCATGTTGTCTCACGTGGAAACAAAACAGTATCATGTTCAAACATAATTAGAACCAAGTTTTTAAGGCTACTGAAGCGCTCCTTGTATGTGGAATTTTGCTCATCTGGGGTTTCATTGTTAAGCTTTGGGAGAAACTTACAACCTTTTAAATATTCAGATATATCCGTTGGTATTTTTAGATAACCAGTCGGAGCCAGATGTTCTTGCAAAAAATCAGAATATAGTTCGCCCTTAATTAAAGCATCGACAAGCTTACAGAAAAATGATGTCCCACAAAGAGGTACAGAAGCAGTTCCAGCATGCCAATCCTCCCTCGCTCTTCATACATAGCGGTTAAATAAAAACATATATAACACTTAAACTGTATTAGATCGCCATCGATCCACAGGTGATCGATGGACGATCAACAAGCTTGAACATAAGATTTAACTTAATTATGCAATACACACAGGCGTACACAATAGTAGAACACATTTCATATATATACAGAACAAATTACATTCCAGGGTAAGGCATTTCAGCCTTAAAACCCAGCTCACAATCGACTACATCTTGCTCACACACAATTTTACTCACAAATAAGATATATATCACATTACATTTATAAGAATTTTAGGAAGTATCAATCCTATCCTCTCCTGCCTTTCTCCACAAAAGCTTCATGCATGCACGCTTTAAATCTGCTTTATCTTTTTTTTAAATCTGTTTTTCTCCTTTAAATCACGCTTTTCTTTTGTTCTGATCTTCTGGTCCACGTTTGCTGCTTTGTTGCTGGTTGCTCTCGCATCACATTTCAACATGTTCAACTGCCTTTGAAGCTTTACAAAAGCTGAAAGAGCTCTATGACTCATATTCTGCACTTGAAGTCGTCCAACTTATGATTAAACTCTTCACTCTTGAACTGCAAAATAATGATCCTCTTGCTCTTGCATTTGAAATAAAATCTATAGTGCATGATATCAAATCCACTAAAGTTGAGCTGGATATATCTCTTGTTGCTTTTCTCAAGGCACTGTATCCTACATACTCCAATTATCTTGAGTCTTTGCAAGCAAATGGAAATCTCAAGGATATAACCTTTGACTCTCTTGTGAAAAAGTTTGCTGAAAGAGAAAAAGCCTTTGGAAAGAAGACAGTCCCTGAATCTTCTGAAGAGACTGTATGCCTCGCTAATAAAGAAAAATATCCTGCTCAAGAGTCTACAAGAGGAAGAAGTGGACGAAGAGGAAGAGGAAGACACTTCAGAGGCAGGGGGGGCATACATCCTCAAGGAGAAAAGGCAGATTACATTGTATTCGCTGCAAAAGAAATGGATCACATGATGCCTCTACATGCAAGCTACCATGGGACAAAATTGAGCAGAGAAGAAACCAACAGAAAGGTAAAACTGATGATACAGACAAAGGTAAAGCACCTGAATCCGCTTACTATGTTGAGGCACAATGTAACATTGGAGTAAATGAAGATTTGTTTAATGGTTCACTTGCTTCCTGGAAAAATGATTGGTTGCTTGATTCAGGAGCAACCTGTCACATGACTCATAGAAAAGATTTTTTTGAAGATTTCACTGACAATGTTGATGGAGCAATATACTTTGCAAATCAGTCAAAAATCAAGCCATCAAGGCTTGGCACAATCAGGCTTAAACTGCCTGGTCTTCCATACTTTCTTCTGGATTATGTTCTATATCTCCCACAACTCAAGAGAAACTTGTTGTCCTTGGTCCACATCCGTCAGCAAGGTCACTCCATTCATATGTTTGATGGCAAGCTTGAGGTAAGAAAAGCATTTGACCACTCACTTGTCATGAGGGGAATAGAAGAAGAAAGGCTTTTCAAACTGCAAGGAACATCTGCCCATGCACAACATTTCTCGTATATTTCTCATCATGAAGAAGGTACACTTCCATCAAGTTTATTATGGCATGCTAGATTTGGACATTTAAACTATGACAGTCTCCGCTTATTGAAGAAAAATGGTGTCGCTGGTTTGCCTACAATTCCTAGGAAACTTAAGCAATGTGATGCTTGCATTCTAGGAAAGCATAGCAAACAGTCTTTTCATGATTCACATTCAAAAGAACATAGAAAACTTGAACTCATTCATTCAGATTTATGTGGTCCAATGACTGTTCCTTCTGCAAATGGAAAAAAATATATCATGACATTTATTGATGACTACACCAGAATGTGTTGGGTTTATTTATTGAAGAACAAATCTGATGCTTTTCAAACATTCAAGAATTTTCATAAATGGACTGAAAATGATGCACAATCTCATATTGGGTCCATTCGCACTTAATGGAAAAGAATATACATCAAATGAATTTGAAAACTATCTTCGCCAACATGGGATCAAACATCAAACAACTGTGCCTTATAATCCCCAACAGAATGGTGTAGCTGAAAGAATGAATAGAAAAATCTTGAATATGGTACGATCTATGCTTTTATTAAAAAATGTAAAGATAATGTTTTAGGCTGATGTTGTTCTATGTGCTACATATATAAAGAATAGATGTCCATCTAATGCTATAAGAAACAAGACTCCTTATGAATTGCGGTATGGACATGTTCCTTAGGTAAAACATCTCAGGGTCTTTGGTTCCACCTGTTATGCTTTGATACCAAAGGTACATAGAAACAAACTTGGTGCTAGAAGTCGTAAGTGTATCTTCCTGGGGTATTCAAACACCTCCAAAGCATATCGCTTCTATGATGAAGTAAATAAAAAGTTTGTTGTATCTAGAGATGTAATTTTTCTTAATCATCCAAAACTGACAATGTTGTTGAGCGGCAACTTGATTGCTTGGATAGATTCACAAAAGCAAAATCATTTCAAGAATTTGATAATTAGATTCCACATCTTGAAGGGGGTATTCCTATACTAGATAAACATGTGGAATCTTCTTCTGAAGAACACTCTCCCCTGCATGAAACTCCAACAACGATTGACGCTTTAAATGATGTGATTGATAGAATTGGGAGACTCAATCTTGATTCAGTCCCAACTAAATCAACGGAGTAGCCTGGACCATCTGAAAAAGGCCCCCCAAAGTGGCTGAAAAAGACACTTGAAAGTGTTCATCCCGATGAGGTTGGAAAGACAGGAACTAGAAATTCAAACTTACAAAATGGAGGTGATGTGGATGACTCTAATTCACTTGTTGATATGGATTTTTCTTATGATTGTGAATTAAACTTGTCTACAAATTTTGAACCAACTTCCTTCAAAGAAGCTGCTTCTCATGATGAATGGAAAGAAGCAATGCAAAAGGAGTATGATGCCCTCATAAAGAATGACACTTGGGAGCTGGTTTATCCTCCATTAGGAACCAAACCAATTGGCTGCAAGTGGGTCTACAAGAACAAGTATAAAGATGATGGATCACTTGACAAGCACAAAGCTAGGCTTGTGGCAAAAGGTTTTTCACAGAAGGAAGGGGTCGATTATGAGGATACTTTTGCCCCCACAACAAAATGGGCTACCATCTAGACACTCTTTGCACTAGCAGCTCAGAACAGTTGGAAAGTCCACCAAATGGATGTAAAAACTGCTTTCTTAAATGCATATCTAAAAGAGAATGTTTTTAAGTCCCAGCCTAAAGGATTTTCTATGAAAGGACATGAACATAAAGTATTGAAACTGGTGAAGTCCTTGTATGGCCTCAAACAAGCACCGTGAGCCTGGTATGAAAAACTAAATGAGCATCTTCTGAAACTAAATTTCAAACATTATGATCTTGATGATGCAACTTTATTTGTCAAGAAAGTTGGCAAAACAATTGTATATCTTGTGGTATATGTAGATGGTCTTTTGATGACAGGGAACAATGAAAGCTACATTGCATCCATAAAGAAGGAATTGGGGAAAAGTTTTGAAATGACTGATTTGGGATATGTTCATTACTATCTTGGCATTGAAGTAACCCAACATCCAAAGTCCATATTTCTTTCTCAAAAGAAATAAATTGGAGATTTGTTGAACAAGTTTGGCATGACATAATGCAATCCTCTCACTACTCTAATGGAACAAAACTTAAAGCTCACATCTATTGAAGGAAAGGAATTTGAGGATGCAATAAAGTACAAACAGCTTATAGGAAGTCTCATCTATCTCACTACTACCAGACCAGACATTTCATTTGCTGTTGGAATCCTCTCCAGGTTTATGCAAATGCCTTGTGAGGGACATTGGTCTGCTGCAAAAAGAGTTCTAAGGTACTTGAAGGGAACTCAAGACCTTGGAATCAAGTATACACAGGTGGACGACTTCAGCTTGATTGGATACTCTGATTCAGACTTCGATGGAGACATAGAAACTGGGGTATCTACTTCAGGATATGCTATGAGTCTTGGATCAGGAGCTGTCTCCTGGAGATCACGCAAACAATCAGTTCCAGCAGATTCCACGACAGAAGCAGAAAATACGTGGTAGCAGCTGAAGCAACAAAAGAAATTGTGTGGCTCAGGAAAATTCTTGAAGATTTGCAGGTAAAACAAGTACAATTAACTCCACTCATGATTGACAATACCTCTGCAATAAAGTTGGCCAAGAACCCAAAGTTCCGTGATAGAACGAAGCACATCAATACTAAATATCATTTGATTTGACATCATGTTGAGGCCAAAACAATCCATCTCTGGCATTGTTCCACAAATGAGCAAATTGCAGACATCTTCACCAAAGCGCTTGGAAGAGAAAATCTTGAACAATTCAGAATGATGCTTGGATTCACCAACATCCGTTCAGATTAAGGGGGGGAAAGTTGACACCTATTCCTTGTGATTGGGTGAATATATGTAAATAGATAAATAAGAAATATGAACAGTCATCGGGAGATGAATTGAATAGTCTCTCCCTCATGTATATAATGAAGACCTACCTGATGGAATAGAAAAAACCAATCATTTTTGCCTTATGGAGTTACTGCCTGGCCTGACATATATTTTAAAACAAAGTTCGGGATAAAAGAAATCACTCTAGAATATCCTACATATGTCTTGAATTGCCTATGAGACTTGACTAAGATAAAATCTTGCTTCTCCATGGTACTAACTTTAATTCTGACCCTTGAAGCAATCTACTCATGAAAGATATTGGCTTCTCATACCCTTGATTATTATTTTGAAGCAATACACCAACAATAGTATCCTCAAAAGAAAAAGAGAAAATCATAAACTCCTTAGAGTAATCAGGGCTAACAAGCACAAGTGCCTTTGTAATGGAATCCTTAATCTCTTGGAAAGCCTTCCTACCTTCATTTCCCCAAACAAACCAAATATCTTTCTTCAAAAGGGATTGGATATGCTTAACAATTTTAACATAGTGTGGAATGAACCTTCTGTGAAAGTTGATCTTTCCTAGAAATGATTTAAGGGTGTTAATAATATGAGGCAAAGGGATCTTTTGAATTACCTAAACTCTTTCAGGGTCAATCTTGATCCCATCCTTGGAGACGATGTGACCAAGTAGCTTCCCTTCAGTCACTCCAAAAACATATTTCACAGGATTTAGGGATATTCCATACTCTTTACACCTATTAAAAATTTACCTTATATGATCTACATGAGGAAGGCATTGTTTAGAAAATACCATTAGATCATCTTGATATATCTCAATAAAATTTTCAATTAAGCCCTTGAAGGCATAGTCCATATCCCTTTGAAAGGTTGCTCCAACGTTAGTTAACCCACAAGGCATTCTCAAATATTAGAATGTACCCCATGGTGTGGTGAATGTAGTCTTATGTCTATCCTACTTTTTCACCATAACTTGGTTATATCCCAAAAATCCATCCAATAAAGGCATCATTCCCAATCCTGTTACCCTTTGCACTAAATTTTCCATGTCAGGGAAAGGATAATTGTCTTTCTTATAGGCTAAGTTAATATTTCTAAAGTCCACACATAGCCTAATTGAGCCATTCTTCGTTCTCACTATAACCAAGTTAGAACACCATGTAGAATTCCTAGTATGACCTATAATTCTAGCTTGTAACATCTTTTGCAACTCCTTTTGCACCAAGAGGGCCAAATTAGAATTAATTTGCTTAGTATTTTTCCTAAAGGGTTTGGCATTCTCATCTTTAAGAGGGATGGTATGTTCCATAACATCTTCCCTCTATCCTTTTAACTCATCATAAGAGAAAACCAATACATCCCTATATTCATGAAGTAAGTCAATTGGTTTTTTCCTTTCTTGCGTAGTGGTACCCTTTCCTATCTTGATAATCTTTGGATATTGGGTGGTACCAATGCTTGCTTCAATGAATTCAATTGGGTTAATTTTCTTTTCATATTTTCTCTTCACAACATCATGTATATGAGACATTTTATCCATGGCTACGTGACACCTAGGAGTGAGATTTGACACTTCTTTACACTACGTATAATTACATCCTTCTTCTTTATAGCCAACCTTAAAATACGAGAATTCATCCATATTGTTAAAGAATTGAATCACTCGACTTTCATCATTGAATATTTGCCAATGCTCAACAATATCAGGAACTGATAGTGTAAAAATTACTTCCATCTTCACCTTATCATCCATAAAATTCTTTGCAAGCTATAAGGTAGATGCAAACATGGCTAACTCATCAACGCGCTTATTTTCTTCTCTAGGAATTGTTTGAAGATCCAATGCATCAAAATATTCCATATTGTCCCAAATATCATTATGATAATTCTTTAATCTATCATTCTTACAATCAAATTGAATCAATTGATTTTTGACTTGAATAATAATCAAATATGAATCCCTGTTGATACTAAGAAATTTAATCCTCAAGTCCTTTGCCAACTCAAGACCCAACAATAAAGCTTCATACTTCGCTACATTGTTGGTTGCATCAAATTTTAGTATATAGGAAAACTTGAATACATGACCAAGAGATGAAGTAAGGACAATTCCCACTCCCTTACAAAATTTTGAATGAGCAGCATCAAAGTTTATATGCCAAATCTAGCCCTTCTTACTTTCCACTTTCTCCTCCAAAGGAGAAATAGAGTTAGCCAAGATAGCGTAGTTACCCAAGTCATCAGATTCATACAGAATTTCATTATAAGGCTTCTTGGGATTTTCCACATGATACTTTCTCTCCAACTCCCTATCCAATCTAACCATGATTGCCTCACTATTAGGGATGGTAGCATAACTTAAATCCATTTGTAAACTACCCCCTATATCAGCTCCCCACTTTCTAGACAACAACATACCCCAAGCATCAAGAATATCATTCACCACAATATCCATGGTGATCATTATATCAGGGTGCACTGCCAAGTGGACTTGAAGATATTTTATCAAATCACAAACTTCAATAATCTTGGAATCCATAGCACAAATATTGTGGTAAGGTCTAGAAATCCTCAAGTTTAAGTGATTCCTGACCTTCTTGGTCATGATACAAGATGATGCCCCAAAATCAAACATATAATTATGAAAAAGTAACCCACTGACCAATAAATTAATAAAGAAATGTTGATGGTCCTTATTACCTCTACACATATTACTACTTTGAAAAAATAATAGGGGCATCCTCAAATCCATCCTTGGAAAAATTTGACATTTCCTTTTGTTGTAGCGGCTACAACCACCCTCCAAAATTTTCGCCTGCAAACAATTCAGAGCCTCCTTGAGAGTTCTACTTTATGACTGCACACACTAGGGTTCACTCCATGAGCTCATGTGAGTCCTCACACCCACCTTGCTTGATTGTTCCACCGATAGCTTTTGCATGATGTTGTCAATGTCATGCTTGCGACCATGTTTTCGTCATACTCAAGGTCTTCACTTCATGTGTACTTTTTGTGTTCACTATGAAAACATCTATCACACTCACACATAGAGTCTAATTCACTGTTGCGCAAGCATCGTTACGGTTGACCAACAATCAATCACAAGTGTCGCGCTTGTCGCTTACACCGTTGGTCAGTCATATTGAGTATGTGCATCTCGATGGTTTGAGTAATCTCATCATGAAGTCATGTAAGTGTGTGTTTGCAAGATAAGTACGCGTATTTCGCTTGCCCACACACTTAGTCACTTTGTTGAAGTTCTGACAACCGGATTCCCCTCTGACAGTCTGACCATCACCCCACCATCACTCGATCTACTGTCACCCAGAACAATGTAGAAGCACCAAATAAGCCATTTCAAGCTGTGCTACCCACAAGCAAATTGATCAACCTTCATGTTGGTCAACTAGAGAGTTCGACCTGGTAGCCACCTTGGGATTGACACCACTAAAAAATTGCGCAAAGGCTACAAACCTTGCCCACTCTACTGACTGAGAAATTTGTGCAGACAGGTTGGATAGACACCAAGTGCCCATCCCTGTCTCCCTCAAAAAATTGCGTAGTTTTTCCAGCCAACCCTCTCGAGATTCAACTGGTTGCTCACCAAGAAAATTGCATAGTTTTGATAAGCAAGTCCTCTACTGCCTAGCAGTCCACTCAGCTTAGAAACTGTGCAGAGGTGACCAGCAGCCCAGCCTCCCAGATTTAGCGCAGTTTTTCCTTCCAGCAGCTTCCGACAGTCAATTGACAGTTCCCTTAAGGAATTGCATAGTTTTTACTGCCAAGCTCCTTGAAACTGACTGCCAGTTCCCCTCAGGAATTGTAAAGTTTTTGATGTTAGTGATCCAGCAGCTAACCAACAGTTCCCCTTAGGAATTGTGTAGTTTTTGCTGCCCATGACCCAACAATTGACTACAGTTCCCCTTAGGAATTGCGTAATTTGCTGCCAAGCTCCTGCTATCCGCTTGTTACAGAAACTGCACAAATTTTGCCTGCCCAACCTTCCCGTAGCCCAAACTATTCCTCCCAAAAACTACGTAGTTTTGTCCTCCAACTGAGTCAAACTCAACGGAAAGTCACTGTTAATCCAGATTGCCCATCTTCATCACCCATTGATTCTTGCACAATTTTCATTAGCAATTCCCGGAGCCTCCATCCCACCTCGCAACTTTGTCACCTCTCCCGGTCACTTGCATTCGAAATGATCATGCATCATGGTAGACTAGGAGGTTTATGGATTTGGTGTCATCTCATCATGAGTGACTGCAGACACAGGTACACAAACAAACATGGCATGACGATGGATGGGATGAACAAAGGGAGCACATGCAGAAGGATAGGTTCACCAATGGATAAACAAACGATGCATGCAAAGAGATGTTCTTGCAAATGAATGATCATGCAAAGATGTGTTCACGGACGGACGGACGAGAAAACATGCAAGATATGTTCACGGATGGATGGATGGACGAACATGCACCTTTCATGAATGAACAAACATGTCAAGCTTACCCACATACAAGCAAGGAGCAATGTGTGAATGCATCATCAAGTGAACCAACCACTGTTGAAGACACTGTGCTCTTTATCATGCGGAGGTGAAGCTGTGATAGACCATGAGGACATCCATCACCCAAAAAAACTACAACTCGACATGCACACCAATGACAACATGAATGTACTAACACTGTCATGTCGATTCATGTCATGAGTCATTTCATCCACATCTCTACTGTGGGCCATACTATCAATCAATGTAATGTAACTTGGAGGTCCAAGAGACCCACTTGTTGTATGAAGATTCATGTAAACTCGAAAAGTCATGGAAGTCAAACAGTCATGAGGGTAGTCGAACAACCATAAGGGTCAATTTCACCCTTGGCTATAAATACCCCTTCATTTGTACATGCAAGGGAGTTTTCACCTCAAGTCCTTCCACATAGTCTTGAAAGTCTGTAATCTTTTCTTTGAGGAGTAAGTAGTGGCTCCAATGCCCCTCACACGGGGTTAGTGATGTATGGTGTAACGATGTGTCTTGGAACTTTTGCTTAATTCAGAATCCTGCTAACAGGCCAACACATTTTCACACATGTATTGTAATTGTTGTAAGACTAATCTTGAACACTTGTAATGCATGTTGCTTTAACCTATATTTATCACTTGAACTAATTATCTTGTTGTAATACATATATGTTAATGAAAATGTGTTGTATATGCTGTTAACACTATCTCGCCTGTGTTGACTACTCTCCCGGACATTAGACACACCTTGCACATAAAACTTTCTATAACAACTGTTGCACTCACACGGACTAATCTGTTGGGTGTTATACGTGTTATCTTCCCTTGTGTGTTGTGACTGCCACATCTGTGTGGATTATTCCATTAGAAGTTGTGCATGTCCTGTTGGCTTGTGTGCTCCTAGTAGACTTGGGACTTCTCCCAACCGACTTGGGACTCACTCCCACCATCTCCCTCTACGGTGAAAGAACCATTGACACAAGTGACACATACAATCACCAGGCACGCGGACCTCACTTCTCAAAAGACAAAGCATAC
>APFE030402566.1:68532-81445 GCA_000404065.3 Pinus taeda
AATTGCAACCTGGCCATCATACCGGATGTGACTCCCACACCAAACAGTGTGAGGTCTAGTTGGGACTTCATACTGGGGTGATCCCTTGAATGTTGGTGGGTCCAACACCGTCAACATTTCTGGTGCTAGAGGGAGGGGAAGATGACAAGCTGAGCCTGTTCATCTGGGTTGAATCTATTACCCAATGAATAATACACAATTTGTGCTGCTGGGGTGTTTCTATGATTTCTCCCTTAATCAATTATCAATCCCTAATGAGCTTCTCGATCACTTGTCCTTGTTAAATTTTGACGGTGAAGACAAAACGTCCGTAACCAAACACATTTCTGATTTCCTTCATTTCTGTGAATCTCATGAAATCGATAGTGATGAGCTTGTCTGCATACTCTTCTTCCTCACCCTTGAAAGTTGTACTAGCCAGTGGTGTCATACCTTGCCACTTGCTTCCATCCATTCCCTTCTCACTTTCCTCAGGGAGCTCCATCAAGCCTTCAATGAGTGTGACCACCAAGATGTATATGAAAGAATCTCTCATTTAAGAATGAAGCCTAGCGAATCAGTTGAGGACTTTGCTACCCACTTCCTTCACCTATGTCACGAAATTCCTGAATGGTTTGTGGACCTTGACTTCATGAGCCAAGAGATGAAATTCTTGGTTCATGTCTACCGGAATGGTGAACCTCCTGATTTTCCTTCACGGGACATGTCATGTCTTGAAGAGGGTGCACCCTCATAGCAGCCACAAATCTAAGAGATTTGCGTAGCGAGTACCCACTTATAGTAGTTGCAAAGCTGAGAAATCTACACAACATGTTCCCAACCCATTTGCTTAGTTGTGTCCCGCCCCAACGGAGGAAATTCCAGAATGGTTCAGAAAGCCTATGGTGAAAACTCATCCCTCCATTTCGCAAGAGGAAATCACTGTTCATAACCCAAGTCTTGAGTCTAATATGCATCTCTTACACCCTCCATCATCTACAATCCATGACTCCTTGTAGCATGACTCGCTTGATCGGTTTGCGTCACAAGCTAGTTGCACGCACTCTCTTGATTCTCGAGCTACTAGCTCAAGTTGCAGTCATGTGCAAGGCAATCTCAACATACAAATGAAGGAGCAGGACAATGAAGACATAATCAATTCCTCTCAAAACATTGAGCCTCCATTCTTGGTTGATTCTTGATCTGTGAATCATGGTGAAACATCATGCACAATCAATTCTTTCGATCAACCTCCCGTCTTGGGTTGTCATCACTCCCATGCTTTTGTATGTTGTGATGAACACCCAAGCACATCGTATGATCTACTGCCATCTCATGTACACTCTAACTCAAATCTCGAATATGTACCAGTCAAAGCAAACATCCATATCGAAGCTTCCTCTACACCTCACTTTCCCATGTGTCCTATCATTCACAACACATCAACATGCATCGAAGATATTCCACGTTCTCTTGCTTATTCATCCCATGAGTTATCTCCTCGATCGACACAAGGTAATGAGGTTGTTGACGATGAAAATAGTCCCAACACACAAGACTCTTCCCACTTGTCATCATCTTGTGTGTTGCATGAAGACAACTCGTCAAGTCAGCTTGCTGAAAATATTGATGAAGCCTGTGATAGAGATGGTTGTCATCTTGAGAGTAGTTTTGAAATCAGTAACAACAACCATCCTCAAGCTATGCATGATCTGGTTCACATCTCAAAATGCAATTTTTCAATTCTGGAAAGTTTTGGGACATGCTAGGGAGTCGAGGCACTTCAACGTCTGTTGATGGTTATGTCAGGACCTCACAACTCTGGTAAGCCTACCAAACCAAATCAGATCTCATTTCTCACATACAATCCATATATATGCATGGTTGCACTCGACGTGGATCCTTGTGTAAAGAATATTTACTATTTTGGGTGTGATATTTCAAAATTTCAGATTTTTTCTAATGATCGAATCCACGAGTCCATTACAGCATGTCCGTCTTTATGCACCTCTCTTACATCTAATTCGGGTTGGGCATGTCCATCCCTCATTCAATCATGGGACAACGAAGTTAATAATCTCAAAGACTATAGTTATCTGGAATCATACTTATCGGATGTTCTCTCTCGTAATCAGATCCTTGGTCTTTTTATAAATTTCGCATGTCAAATCTGCCCACTCATCACACCAGTGATCTCCCTGTGTGATGACGAGTGCACAACCTATCACGTGAATCAAGTTACTCTCATTTCACCACACCCCAACTGGTTTCACACATTCATAGTGCTGGCATCCTTCTACATTTTTGTGATTACCATGCTTACCATGATGCCTGTGCACTTTTTCACCAGTTGTAGGTGGGTGTTCTATCATGT
The DNA here is from genome assembly GCA_000404065.3 of Pinus taeda. Classification (NCBI taxonomy): domain Eukaryota; kingdom Viridiplantae; phylum Streptophyta; class Pinopsida; order Pinales; family Pinaceae; genus Pinus; species Pinus taeda. The sequence continues at coordinate 70,886 of APFE030402566.1, forward strand.
CTAGTAGACAACAAACTTGGTTCCCTCATTCATAGCATTTGCATGGTTGTTAAAAAATTTTCTTTGCTCATGTCAAACTAGGAATTTTCCATCTCAATCGACTGGTCTGATTTTTCTTCTACGTTGGGTGGCTGTCATGCAATTTATCATTTTCCCAATATTACATCTAATGACAGTCTTCTTAGATTTCTATCAAGCAAGTGAGGCACCTCGACCTATGCTGATGGCTAGGGCAGACCCTCACTGTCTTGACATGACTGATGAGAATGACCAGATCTATCCATCTGTATCAAATTCCCATCATGATCCCCTCTCTCGAATTAGGAATCCATCTTCTCAAATATCACGAATCTTTCAAAACAACCATCACGAATTTTATGATCCAATCACTAAATGGTTGGAACAATCTCACCTGGTGAGTCATGTTACAAGTAACAAGCTTTAGTCCTTCCTCACACTCGCTAAGAAACTTGGTGTAGAACAACTCACACTCACAAGAGGCCTTCGAGGTTTGTTGAAAAATGATAGTCATGGAAGAGGGAAGCGTGTGTGTTGGGTGGTTGTGACACATTATTTCGCCCACAGGTGAGACCTTCTCTCTCATGTGCAAGTTTTTCAAGTTTTTTTTCATTTTCTATTGCACACTATTTTTTATCTGTTTTAATCACCTGTATATTTGTGACTACAGGTCGGGTATGCCTACGGTGGCTTCACTGGAAATTTCATTTCACGTAACCCCAACCGTTTAACGTAGGAGTAGTAGTAGTGTTTTCTTTTACGCTTGTCTTTGCTTTCTCGTTTGCATGTTTGTTTGCTTGCTTGTTATTGTTTTCACTTTGTTTGCTTTACTTACTAATTTTGTTTTAGTTTGTTTGGTTTGCTTAATACCTCACTATTTTTGTTTCCAGAAATAAGTGCTGCCAACTACTGCGTCCTGGCTTTTGAATGAGTATGTGGCTGAGATATGAAGAGACTCGTGACACTACAACATTTGGCCAATCTTATGTCCATCCTCTCTATGCTTGGTTATAACCATCGGCTGATGAAGTCTTGACGAAAAATACGAGCCATCCGCAAGGGAAGTTTTGGTCCAACCATGGACTTGTGTCCACATTGGGAAGCCTCATGCCTATATTCAGCTTTTTGCTTTGTGTGTTCAAGCTCATCCAACTAGTAGAAACGAAGAAGGGGAAAATCCAAATGAGAAAACCTATGTTAGAGGTCTTACACGCTTCTCTGAAGGAACAACCTCTTCTTCTCTCAATAAGTCAGGATCCCTCTTCTGCCCCAAAAATAAATAAGTGCCTATGCATAGTCCTCTTCAAAAAATACAAAAGTGAAAGAAGAGAAAGGCTTCCTGTGCAAAGAGGTGAAGCATGCAACTCCACTAGGGTATTGAATAGGCTCACTAGTAGTGGAGCAATGCGTGTGTTCCTGCATGACTCTGCCGGGGTACTGTCCAGGCCTGCTGGCAGCGAAGCAACACCAGAGATGAAAACTTATACTCTGAAAATCTTCAACTCATGAGCTAAACTTCCCTTCTTGATTTCGAAACATTGTGATTAAGCTGAAATTTTGATTGTGTTTGACTGAGTTGGAAAAAGGTGAGCCATGTATGTCCATGGGGTAAGTGGGGAAGCCAAAGTAACCCACACAATGATTCAATACTCCCCGAGAGACCAAGGCCCTATGCTATCAATGAACCGAAATAGAGAAGTTGGAATTATACTAGTGTTTTGCCAAGTGTTGTAGCAGCTACAACCACCCTACAAAATTTTGGCCTGCATCCAATTTCGGAGCCTCCTTGAGAGTTTTACTTGATGACTGCATGCACTCAAGTTCACTTTGTGAACTCGTGTGAGTCGTCACACCCACCTTGCTTGATCATTCCATCGATAGATTTTGCATGTTGATGTCAATGTCATGCTTGCGACCATGTTCTGGTCATACTCAAGGTATTTGCTTCATGCGTACTTGTTGTGTTCTCTATGAAAACATTTGTCGCACTCACACACAGAGTCAAATTCATTGTCATGAAAGCATCATCACAACCAACCAATGATCAATTACAAGTGTCACGCTTTTCACTTACATCGTCGGTCAGTCATGTTGAGTATGTGCATCTGGATGGTTTGAGTCGTCTCGTTGTCAAGTCATGTAAGTGTGCGTTTGAAAGATCACGTATGCATCTTTTGCTCATTCACACACTTAGTCACTTTGTTGAAGTTCTGATGACTGGATTCCCCTCTAACAACCGGACCATCACCCTTTCATCAACTCGATTGACTATAACCCATAACAATGTAGAAGCACCAAACAAGCCATTTCAAGCTGTGCTTCCCGCAAGCAAATTGATCAACCTTCATGTTGGTTAAGTGGAGAGTTTGACCCAGTAGCCACCCCGGGACTGACTCCCCTCAAAAATTGCTATGCGGGAGTAACCTTCACAACGATTCAATACTCCTCAAGAGACCAAGGCCTTGTGCTATCAATGAACCAAAACAAAGAAGCTGGAATTCTACCAGTGTGTCACCAAGTGTTGTAGCAGCTACAACCACCCTCCAAAATTTTGGCCTGCATCAAATTTCAGATCCTCCTTGAGAGTTTTACTTGATGATTGCATGCACTTGGGTTCACTCTGTGAACTTGTGTGAGTCCTCGCACCCACCTTTCTTTATCATTCCACTGATAGATTTTGCATGTTGATGTCAATGTCATGCTTGCAATCATGTTCCAGTCATACTCAAGGTCTTCACTTCATGTGTACTTGTTGTGTTTGCTATGAAAACATCTGTCGCACTCAAACATGGAGTCAAATTCACTGTCACGTAAGCGTCGTCATGATCGACCAATGATCAATCACAAGTGTCACACTTGTCGCTTACACCGTCGGTCAGTCATGTTGAGTATGTGCTTCTAGATGGTTTGAATTGTCTCGTCATCAAGTCATGCAAGCATGTGTTTGCAAGATCACATACGCATCTTTCACTCGTTCACACACTTAGTCACTTTGTTGAAGTTCTGACAACCAAATTCCCCTCTGATAGTCAGACCATCACCCCGCCATCGACTCGATCGACTATCACCTAGAACAATGAAAAGGCACCAAACAAGCCATTTCAAGTTGCGCTTCCCACAAGCAAATTGATCAACCTTCATGCTGGTCAACTAGAGAGTTTGACACAGTAGCCACCCCAGGATTGACTCCCCTTAAAAATTGCATAGAGACTACAGAAATTTCGTGCTCCATTGACTGAGAAAGTTGCACAGATAGGCCAGATAGACACCAAGTGCCCATCCTTGTCTCCCTAAGAAAATTGTGCAATTTTTCCTATTGATAAGTGGTTGTCATTCATGTCAACCCAAGCAGCACCAGGGGCTACCCCAATCTTGCAAGGGAATTCTTACTTGACAACTCATATTATTTTGTGTCAAATATCTCCTTGATGGATTCTACTCATCGATATGTTTCCGTTGATAAATGGTACGCCTCCTAGTTCTTCACGGTTTGAGAGTTATTTGCATTTGAAGTTAGTAACCCCAGTTAGTGGGCTAAAACCCTATGGGGTTGTGGCATGGAACTCATAATTGGTTGTGGTCATTGAATAGTCAATAATTAATAATATTGTTTTCTCCTAAAATCCCTTTAATGTTCACTTTTTGAGGACCCTCTCAACTCAAGACATTCATATAAATAATGACCCTCATATCCTCCTCTTGTAGGGATTTTGTGGCTTCAAATAGGTCATTGTGGAATTTTCGCTATAACATTTGGTTTGCAAAGATTCATAATTTGAAACTAAAACCCACTTGAGTCGAAATATTTTTGAACCTTGTGACCAAATTTCAGATCTTGGTTCACTACATTTTTTGAGATATGATCTGAGGAAGATAGGGTTTTTGCAGGCTCCCGAATTCCATGTCAAATAGGGGACGTTGGGAGAATCGTCATAAATTTCTCTCTGAGCATTGGATTCAAGTTTCATAAATAGTCACAAAAATAGGATGGACTTTAGTTTGTTGAGTAGCATTTTCAGGGCTCAAGGTCGCAACTGTGACATGTGGCACTTCGTACAAGTTCGCTCTACTAAACTAGGCTATAATCAGGTCATCGTGGGAGATTGGGCATAACTCTTTCTTGAAGAATCCAATCTTAATCATACCTGTGGGGTTGCAAAGAGGACTTTGAGGGCTACCACATGACCAAATTTTATACCCTAGAGATTCAAAATTACATGGATACAATAGATTCAATATCAAGCTCCTAGAAGGAAAGAAAAAACATGCATTCAAGGATCGCTGCATTAAGGACCACACATCAACAATCAAAGGTAAGTATCCTACAACAAGGTATGTATGATTAAGTGTTTACATTTGAATTTTGAGTATCATCTTTGACATATGTTTTTGCAAGACAACGTAAGTATGTACAAAGTCTCGGTTATATCTCTATGTCTCTATATGTCACAATTAGTTTTGATACCACATTTCATATGTCATATTCTTGATACTACACATTTGATGCTACACCAAGTCTGCGAAATCTATATGATGTTCTAGATTCATGTTACTTGTCTTTTCATAGTTGATAGAATGGTATTTTTTGTTGTACTTAGGACTTCGTTCATCACAAGTCTAGGGTTTTTCATTAATTTCTATTGTATATATCTTTAGGTCAGTTTTGGATATAGTCTTGCATAGAGTCCAGGCCAATATCACAAGTGGGAGTCTTTGTCTACTGCTGCAACAAGTCAACAACAAAAGTGACAAGAACATTTTAGGTACACATTGTAATTTTAATTTGTATTTATTTATTATTATGCACTTACATGTGTTTTACAAACAGAGGTAAGTTGAAGAGTATTTTGTTTTTCCTTTTGAGATTGGGTTTCGCTGGGCAAATTTGCATGAAGGTAGAAGAAGATTCAAGGACAACAAAAAGTGAGCATTCAAGAGCTGAAGTATCAAATCAAAGGAAGCATTGCAGTGGGACATCCTTTAATGAAATGACAACCATCTGTATATTCTGAAGAAGTGTCAAGGCCAAGAGTCATCATTGTAAATTTGTAAAAGAATCATTTGTAAAAGTGTCATCTTTGGAAGAGTCATTATTGTAAGAGAATCAATCTGCTTAGAGTTGAAAAGGCATTCTTGGGAGGTATAGGAGTCTCTGTAGGGATGATGTCATGGGTGGGTTGCAGGTCATAGTGTGATTGGGTGTTCGGTAAAAATCATTGTAATTCTTATTGTATTGTGGATCATTGACCCTGGTACGGGAATCCACACTCTTGTCTCATTTAAGTCATTATAGGGTGGCAAGGAGGTGCTAGGAAGGTGCATGAAGTTGCCTACAAGTTGGAGCCTATGAACACTTCAGGGTGGTAGGTTGGTCTAGGGTGTTGGGCCATCCATTCAGTTGATTACTGAAGAAACTAGGGCATTGGGGCATGCTTCTAGTGGAAGCTGGAGAAGAATGCTTTTCTAGAATTGTAGGAAGTTGTTGCTTTCATTTTAGTTGGGGCTAAAGATTAAATAATTTATTAGAAAAGCGTTCGATGGTTTTTGATCCAGAGGGGGTTTCCCACCTAAATTTTTTGTGCCTACTATGATTTTTTATTTACTGCTATTACTGCATAAACATTAATAATAATCAAAGATTTACTAATGCTTTGAAAAGATTTAAAAGTGATAATTTATAAGGAATATTGATTCACCCCCCCCCCCCCTCAATATTTTACAACAATTAGTATTAGAGCTTGGTTCCTTTAATAACAGTCTGACAACTGGAAGGAGATCATGGAGTATACTAAGAATAGAGTTCCTTTGATAAATGGAAATAACTATGCACTTTGGAGTGGAAGAATGCAGGTTCATTTGTTGGCGTAAGGATACGAAGTATGCGAAATCGTTGACAAAGGCTTCACACTGACCCAGGCTAAAGATCTTAGGCTAAAGATAAGAAAAATATGGTATATGATGCAAAGGCTAAAGATCTTATTATTAGTGGCCTTATCCAATCTATTTATCTTAAGGTATTGAGTTGCAAAACTACTAAAGAGGTATGGGGAAATATTGAAAATATATATGCAGGTGACTCAAAGGTGAAAGAAGAAAAACTTCAAATTTTCAGGGAAAAATTTGAGCAACTCAATATGAGGGAAGATGAAGATATTGCTACATTCTTTTAGCATGTTGATGAAACAACAAATACATTGGAAGGTTTGGGAGAACCTATTGAAACGAAAAATTGTTGTCCGAAAGATCCTCAGGACCTTGCCAACAAGATTTAACTCTAAGGTATCTGTCTTGGAAGATAGATTAAATCTGACCAATTTCAGCATAGATGAATTGCATGGAATTATTATGGAATATGAAATGAGGATTGAAGAAGAGGATGAAACATCTCACTTAGAAATGACATTTGTCACATCGAAGAAGAATAGTACGGACAAATAGACTCCGAAATAAAAAACTTGCAATTGTAAGGATGAGGAAAATGAAGAAGATGAAGAAGAGTTCTTAGATAAAGAGTTTTGCCTATTTCTTGTAGAAAATGAGAACATTTACGAGAAAATTTAAAGGTAAACTTCCATTAATATGTTTTGATTTTGGTGAGGTTGGGCATTTTGCAGCCTAATGTCCTCACAAAAATGAGGTTGCTACAAAAGGAAATAAAAGTCCCAAAAAGTTCAACAATAAAGGTAAGAAGAAATGGTTTAAGAAAAGTTTCTTCTCCACAGAATATAGCTCCTCATTCGGAGAAGAAAGTGATAACGAAGAATAATTCAATGGAAGAGTATTGTTTATGACCAAGAAAAATAAACAAGAGACACCTGACGAAGAAGAAGAAATGACTGAGGTTCAATTTCAAAACGAAGTGATCAGGGTTATCAAAAAGCTCAACGTTGAGAAGAAGCACATCAACATTATTAAAGACAAATTAAATATAGGGAACAGGTCCTAAATATTAAAATCAAGGTTGAAGAATACAAATGAATTGAAGAATCGCTCAGGAAAGAATTAAAGGAAAGCAACAAGGAAAGGGCATTGGAAGCTGAAATCGTTTCTTTACGAAAGGAAGTAAAAAATGGAAAAACTCTTCAAAACTATGCCAATAGCTCAAAGAATTTGGACGAACTCATCAGTGACCAATGATCATGTAGTGACAATATTGGTCTTGGTTACAAAGAAAAATTCAAAAAGGAGTCAAGTCCTTCTATGACAACTAATGAAGATGAATATGAAAAATCTACCAAGTAGGTAGATCTCTTAGCTAGATCGAGAGATCAAGACTCGCAGGAAGAACCTTGGAAGATAATTCCTCGAAGAATATTTCCTCCTAGGTATCAACCTATCTTTTATGGTCATTTTTATTCATGTGGAAGGTTTAGACATAGAGCTTCAGAATGTCACATGTATGTTTGGAATGAATATAATTCCAGGAGATCTCTCAGAAATGGATATTCCAGAACTCAATAGAATATCAACAGATTTGATTATTTGAGAGATGATGTCAAATGTTACAAATGTAACAATTTTGGACCCTTGAGCAAAGATTGTAGACTTATAATTTCTTCAAAGGAATTATTGCAGAATTAGAATGAACAAGGATGAAAAAGGAATACTGAAAGGTGTTCTCTCGCTCTCAAGGCTTAAAGCAACGAAAACTTATGGTATGTTGACAGTGGTTGCTCAACACATATGACTAGAGATAGAAGTAAGTTCATATCCTTGAAAGAAAAGAAGGATGGAGTAGTGTCTTTTGGAAATGACGGGTCTTCAAATGTCATAGGTATAGGTACGGTCAGTCTTGGAAGCAAGGATGCATTAGCAAAGGATGTTTGCTGGTTGAAAATATGAATCACAATCTTCTCAGTGTTGAACAAATGTGCTATCAAGGACACAAGACATTATTCAACTCGAAGAAATGTGAAATCAGGAAACACAAGTTTGGTAAAATTGTGTCTACAACAAGCATAACTCCAGATGACATATATATTTTGGATGAGACACCTAAAGGGTGTTTCTTGGCAAAAGAAGATGAGAGTTGGTTACGACACAAATGAATGGGACATATAAATTTCGACAATTTGGTCAAGATCAACAAAAAGGAAGCAGTTAGAGAAATGTCGAAAATCTCAAAACCTACCAATATGATATGTGAATCTTGTTAGCATGGAAACAAACAAAAGTTGAGTTCAAGACAAAGGAGCATTTTGCATCACGTCCATTGGAATTAATACATACTGATCTATGTGGTCCTATGAGAACTAAAGGTTTAGACAATGAATTATACTTTATGTTAATGATAGATGATTACACCAGAATGACAGCCGTTCATTTTCTGAAGAAAAAGTATGAGGCATTCGAATGTTTCAAAATCTACAAGGAATTGGTCGAAAATGAAATCAATTTGAAGATCAACTATCTAAGATCAAAAAATGGTGGAGAATTCACATCCAAAGCATTTCATAAATACTGTGATGGATATGGAATAATAAGGCAATTCTCAACGGCTAGAACACCACAACATAATGGAGTAGATGAAAGAAAAAACTGAACCGTACAAGAAATGGCTAGAACCATGTTAAAAGACTCAAACTTAGATGATAAATTTTGGGTTCAAGCAATTGATACTACCGTATTCATTATAAATAGAGGCCTACCCAGGAACAATTGTAACATAACTTTGTACGAACTATGGAAAGGAAGATGAGCTAACGGAAAATAGTTCAAAATATTTGGAAGTAAATGTTACATCAAAAGAGAAGACCAAAAATTGGGCAAGTTTGATTCTCGTGTTGACGAAGGTATTTTCGTTGGTTATTCGTGCAAAAGAAAGGCTTATAGATGCTACAATATAAGGAAAAAATAAATAGTTAAAAGTATAAATGTTATTTATGATGAAGACTGTGTTCTAAAGGATAACAATGAGATCGTCTCTTCAAGAAAACCTGAGGGGCTTGAGGTAGAATATATGAAGGATGAAGAAGAATCTCTGGAACAAGACCAATCAAACAAGGAAACACCAGTCAATCAAGAAGAAATAAGAAATGATCAGCAGGATGTACAAGAAGTTTCTCCCAAAGGTTAAAAATAATGGTATCAAAAGAATCATCCATAAAATCAGATCATCAGAAACATAAATGAAGGAATTGGAACCAGAAGAAGTTGACAACTTAGTTCATCACAACAATCCCATCTTTCCCTTTTAGCGACTTTTGAGCCTAGCAATTTTGAGGAAGATAGTCAAAATGAACACTGGGTAGAAGCTATGAATGAAGAACTGGATCAAATTAAGAAGAACGACACTTGGGAATTGGTTCCACGAACAAAGGATAAAAATTCTATTGGAACTAAATGGGTCTTTAGAAACAAATTGAATGAGGATGGATAGGTTACTAGGAATAAAGCAAGATTAGTCTACAAAGGATATGCACAAGTTGAAGGAATCGATTTTGAAGAAAAATTTGCTACCATTTCCAGAATCGAAACTATCAGGATGTTCCTCGATTCTGCATGCTCAAGAAAGATCAAGGTCTACCAAATGGATGTTAAGTTAGCCTTTCTAAATGGTGAATTGGAAGAAGAAGTTTACATTGGACAACCCGAAGGTTTTCTGCTCACTCACAAAAAAAACTACGTTTGCATATTAAAGAAGGCACTATATGGTCTCAAGAAAGCTCTTAGGGCTTAGTGTGGTCATCTTGATAGGTATCTACATCACCAAGGATTCAAGAAAGGAAGCACTGACAACAATCTCTATGTGAAAGTGGATCAAGATAACCTAACGATTATCGAGGTATATGTGGATGATATGATCTTTGGAAGAAATGATGACAGATTAAGTAAATACTTTGCCACAAAAATGCAAAGTGAGTTTGACATTTCTATGCTTGGCAAGCTGAGATACTTTTTGGGGCTTCAGATTTCTTAGCAGGATAAAGGAATATTCTTATATCAAACCAAGTACATCAAGGAAATGCTCAACAAATTCCAGATGGAAGATTGCAAGCCAGTCCTTACCCCCATGATAATAGGTTGCAACTTAAGCTTAGAAGATTTGTCAAAGGATGTGGACCAAAGGTTGTATAGATCCATGATTGGTAGTCTCCTATATGTGACAGCCTCCCGGCCTGATGTGATGTTGGCAGTTAGACAAGTAGCAATATTCCAAGTAGCACTAAAAGAATCTCATATTATTGACGTCAAAAGAATTCTTCGATATCTTAAGGGCACATCGGAGGTCTATGGTATCCCAAAGGAAATGATATGGTTATCCAAGCTTGTACATATTCAGATTGGGTAGGAAGTGTTGATGATCGTAAGAGTACCAGTGGAGCAACATTCTATCTAGGTGGTTGCCTTGTTTCAGGTTAAGTAAAAAGCAGTCTTCAATCCTGCTATCCACAACAGAAGCAGAATATATCACGGAAATAACTTGTTGTACACAAGTTCTTTGGATGAAGAAAAATTTCCAAGATCTTCAAGTCAAGTTTGATGAGCCTATTCGCATCTTTTGTGATAATACCAACACCATTAGTATCTCCAAGAATCCTA
>APFE030402566.1:88662-100206 GCA_000404065.3 Pinus taeda
TTTCCAGCCATCCCTCCCGATAGTCGACTGGCTGCTCACCAAGAAAATTGTGCAGTTTTCATGAGCAAGTCCTCTACTACCCAACAGTCCGCTTAGCTTAGAAACTGCATAGAGGTGACCAATAGGCCAACCTCCTAGCTTCAATGCAGGTTTTCCCACTAGCAGCTCCCAGTAACCGACTAACAGTTCCCCTCAAGAATTCCACAATTTTGCTGCCAATCTCTCGTCAACTTACTGCCAGTTCCCTTAAGTAATTGCACAATTTTAGCTACCAGTGACCCAACAGCTGACTGCTAGTTCCCCTCATGAATTGCACAGTTTTTGTTGCTAGTGACCCAACAGTTGACTGCTAGTTCCCCTCAGGAATTGCATAGTTTTTGCTGCCAAGCTCCCCTACATTCCAGAAACTACGCAGACTTTGCCTACCTAGCCTTCCCACAACTCGGACTGTTCCTCCCAACAAACACACAGTTTTGTCCTCTAGCTGAGTCAGACCCCACTGACAATCATTGCCAATCCTGATTGCCCATATTCATCACCTAGTGACTCCTGTGTAGTTTTCATCAGCAGTGCCCGAAGCCTCCATCTCGCCTCGCAATCTTGTCACGTCTCCTAGTCACCTACATCCGAAATGATCATGGATCATGGTAGATTAGGAGGTTTATGGATTTTATGTCGTCTCGTCATAAGTGACTACAGACACATGTACACAAACAAACATGGTGCAACGACAGATGGGATGAATAAAGGGAGCACATGTAGAAGGACAGGTTCATCAACGGACGAACAGATGATGCATGCAAAGAGATGTGCTCACGAATAGATGATCATGCAAAGATGTGTTCACAGATGGACAGAAGATCAAACATGAAATATGTGTTCATGGATGGATGGGTGGACGAACGTGCACCTTTAGTGAACAAACGAACCTGTTAAGCTTGCCAACATAAAAGAAAGGAGTAATGTGTGAATGCAACATCAAGTGAACCAATGACCATCGAAGACTCTGCACACTTTACCATGTGGAACCAAAAGCTATGACACACCATGAGGACATCCATCACCCAGCAACACTATAGCTCGACATGCACACCAACAACAACACGAATGTACAAGCACTTCCATGTCGAGTCATGTCATCCACATCTCTACTGTGGGCCACACTGTTAATCAATTTTATGTAACATGGAAGTCCAAGAGACCCACTTATTGTATGAAGAGTCATGTAAAGTCAAAAAGTCATGGAAGTCAAACAATCATGAGGGTAGTCAAACATCCACAAGGGTCAGTTTCACCCTTGGCTATACATACCCCCTCATTTGTACATACAATTGAATTTTCACCTCAACTCCTCCCACATAGCCTTGAGAGTCTGTAATATTTTCTTTGAGGAGTAAGTAGTGGCTCCAATGCCCCTCATGCAGGGTTAGTGATGCATGGTGTAAAAATGTGTCTTGGAACTTTTTCTTAATTCAGAAGCCTGCGAACAGGCCAACACGTTTTCACACATGTATTGTAATTGTTGTAAGAATAATCTTTAACACTTGTAATTCATGCTGCTTTAACTTCTATTTAACACTTGAACTAATTCACTTGTTGTAATACATATATGTTAATGAAAATGTGTTGTATATGCTATTAATGATGTCTCACCCATGCTGACTACTCTCCCAGACATCAGACAAAGCTTTCACATAAAACTTGCTATAACAATTGTTTCACTCGTGCGGACTAATCCGCTGGGTGTTATACATGTTATCTTCCCTTGTGTGTTGTGACTGTCACATCTGTGTGGACTGTTCCGTTGGAAGATGTGCATGTCCTATTGTGTTGTGTGTTCCTAATAGAGTTGGGACTTCTCCCAACCAACTTGGGACTCACTCCCACGCTCTCCCTCTACAGTGAAAAAACCATTGACATAAGTGACACTTACAATCACTAGGCACGCTAACCTCACTTTTAGAAAGACAAAGAAGACCACTCTCCTGTGTTGAAAAGCAAGAGTTGAGGAAAATCTTTAAGATAATGGCAATTGGGCCATCATATCAGATGGGACTCAAACACCTAATGGTGTGAGGTCTAGTTGGGACTTCATACCAGGGAGATCCCATGAATGTTGGTAGGTCCAACACCGTCAACACCTTTCCATGAGGTGCATCGAGGGCTTTTAACATCTTATACTTTTGGGAGGGAATCTTTAGGATTTCAGTCATAGGCACTAAAATATTTGAATTATTTATCCATCCTCCCAAGTCAATATTTAAACCAGATGTAGGTGGAGTGAAAGTCTTAGGGGCATTTCAATTTTTTTCTTGTTCCCTTCCCTTTATTTATTAAGTCAAACCACTATCTTTGGCTACATCTAAGATCTGACTTGATGAAGGATTTTCTCCATATAACTTTTTCATCCTATCCAACTCACCAAATTTATTCACACTATTTGAAAATGGAGACTTCCTATTTATATTTTAACTATTCTCCATAACCTCCATCCAATTTTCCATGGACAAATGATGCTCCTTGCCAACCAAATTTATTTTCTTACTTGTCCTATCCATTCCTCCTTCTATAATCCTTCTCACGTATGGACGTGTGGCTTTATCATGGATTTCCTCACAAGGTCTATAATAAGGAATATAATCATCAACTAAATTGGTAGAATCAAGTGAATTTGGTGGCCTATGCTCATTGAGAGGTCCTCTTTTTTTTCCATTTCATTCCCTCTATTTTGGAATCTCTCAACATGAGTACTTTCCATGGCCACTATTTGTCAGTTTAATTGTCTTAAATTGTTACATGAATTATCGACCAGAGTTGTTAAGCTTGTGAAGTGAAAATGCACTATATATGCTAGAAGTTCTTTTATTAAATCATATTGTTAATGTGCATGATTAAGTTATTGAGATTTACTTCTAAGGATGCAATTTATTCTTACCTTACTCTTCAAAGAAAATGGATTTTAACACATTAACTATTCCTACTCTTTTCTAATGAAATAAAAAATGCTCTTCACACTTTCTAAAATGAACTTTAAAGCAAACTCACACTATATTATTAAGAAAACTTTTAATTGATCTATTGCAACACACATTTAATCTCTAAAGCAGAATTGATCATCTAACATTCTAGCAATCCTTTGCATAAAAACTAAAATGAAATTAACTTTTATTCAAAATGAAAAACCACATATATATCATTATCAATCACTCATAATTGAAAAGGTTCTGAAATGATGCTATAACAAAATCACTCATACTCTGAGATTGAATTCTTTGAAATGAAAATCATGAAGAAATCACACATACTTTAAAATGAAATACTGTAAAATGAAACTCTAAAGAAATCTATTAACTCTTGAAATGAAACACTCTGCAATCATAAAGAAATATATGAAAAGGAATTACATTATCAGAAACATAATTATACATTAATTTGAAAAAGGAATGATTAATGAAATATTGTTATTGCTATCTGAATGAAATCAAGACTACAAACTAATTCTAAAAATGTATGAATAAATGAAAAAAATATGTGAATGCAAAACCTTCTTTGTTTGCAGGGGCCCTACACAAACAGACGGTCATAAAACTTCAATCGAACAGTCAACTACCCATTGGAACTTCAAAGGATTTTATTCATTAATAGAGTAAAACAGAGTTTCAAAATATCGTTGTCACATACATAAAATCAACCTTCTGTTCATGTTTGCTGCATGGTATTTATAAAATCTTGTGTCAATAATTGTTTGAGGATTTTATGCCTACCTTAGCTAACATAATTCTAAACTAAGCTTCTAACAATTATTGAGATATCGTTGCTCATGATTTTCTATTTGACAAAGCAAATTGTGAAGCATAGGATTTTTAGACTCTTACTCGCCTGTTCAGCAACCACGTTGACTTTATCCTTTGACCACGCAATCTAAAAATCTTTTTGATGATCTGGTTTAGATGAATAGGAGGAAAACATTAAGGGGATCAATCTCCACCTGTCCATATCTTTCTCCTCTTAGCTGGCACCTCCGATCTTGGTAAACCATGGAATTGGCTACATAAACAGAGATTAGCTGCAGAATCATGTGAATTCGGTAGCCAATGCAAATATTAACTTAATAATAAGGAACATTATGAAATATGAAAGATGAGACAATTAAATACCTTACCATGTCAAAAACCTTGTAGTTTGATACCTATTGAGTTGATGATGACGGTCAAGGAAAGGAAAAATAGGTAAGGGAGAGTGTCAAAATGAAGCAATCATGAGGCTCAACATTCCCCCACACAAAGGCCATTACATGTCCTCATGCAAAAATTCAAAACTGGAAATATTTCTCTCTCAGTGCTCTCTCTCAGAAACTTGGGCCAAAACATCCAAGTTTTTCCTTCTTATCTTCTTTCTTGCAACTATCATTTTGGGATTCTTCATCAAAATCTTGCATTTAAGACTCATGACCTTCTTTCTTAGTGATTCATTCTTTTTATTTAACTTTTTGTTCTTTTCATACCATAAGCCCATATGTAGAAGACTATAACCATTCTCAGTCCTTTGAATCTCATTCTGCATCTTTAATGTATCATGTTTTTTCTTAAGATTTCTATTCAGTGTTTCCAATTCAAAGACTTCTTGTTTAAGAGTTTTTACGAGCGGAGGTTCTTGTGTACTGTTAGACTGGATTCGTTTTTCATGGACTGTAGAACAAGACACCTTTTCTGCATCTCTCCTCTCTAGAGACTCAATGTAGTCATAGATTTCTTGCTATACTAGATTTATTTTTGGTGTTTTTCGGCCTGGGCCATGAACATGTGAGATGACAGTAGGTGATAGAGTTTCTATTTTCTCTTCTTCCTCCAAATTAACGAAATCTGTAGATTGTTGAGATGACTTTTGATTAATCCTGATGCTTCTTATTATATATGATGGGAAATGGTTTTTAGTTTTAACTCTTTTCTTCTCTGTTTTATCTTCCTCTATTTTCTTGGATATGATTTCTTCCTTTTTACTGGCTTTCTTTCTTCTAACAAATTTCCTTTTAAGGCTTCCTAAAATTTCTGTAATAGGAGTCTCATCTTCTTACTGTTCTTGTGGTTGTTTTTGAGATAAGTTTTTAATAGGATTCTCAGATATTCTCTTCCTTCCTCCTCTGGTTTTATTGCGACTAGGCGACTCTTGATCCTCCTCCTTTAAATGATTTCTAACTAGGAAGTTATCCCCATTATCTCCTAGTTTTTCAAGGTGAAATTCAATGAGTATTTTTATAAGGCCATGGTGATACATAGTGTTTTCTATCAATTGAATCCTTTTTTGAACATTTCCAGACATTTTCCTTAAGCTATTTAACAGAAAATAAGGAAGATTGATTTCATTCTCCTTAAGAAAATGCATCATCAAACGAATGTGGTAAAAGAACATACAACCAAATATTCCTTCACACGTGAATTTTTTTTGAATGAATAGCAACTGATTTCTCCATTTTCCCTTAAGTGTTGTACTGGGAATTCCTTTCGTAAAAATAGTGATATCCATACTTGGGTTTTTCAAGAAGGTCTTCCATTCTTATCCTTCAATACCCTTGTTATTAAACCATTTTTCTCCAACTCTTGACAGTCCGGTAGCTTCAACAATAAGATATTATGTCATTGTAAATTTGATGTCTCCAATTTCAACTTCTATGCCATCAAAAGCTCTGGAAAATGATTTAGTCACTTCCTTGTTAAAAGCATCAAAATTTTCCACAAACTCTAGCCACTGTGCTTTCTGCAACATTTCCTTGACCTACGGATATCCTTCCATGAATTTTCTTCCATTTGGTTCCATTTTCACTATGACGTCCATGGTTGAGAAGTTTTATCTCAAAATATGCTTCTTGATAGGGTATGAGTCAGGGTTTTGTGATAATGGTTTGGGTGAGAGTATAAATGAGGGTGAAGGGAAAAATAAGTGAAGTGACCATTAGGGTATGAATAGATGTGAGTTGGGAGATTTCAACAACGAATTCAGAGTTTGAGATGAGTGTTGTGTAATGATGAGGGATGGATGGGTGAATTGTGACTTTTTTTATTTAAAATGACAATCTTTCGACAATGATGGTTTTTGAACTGATGATATATATTCATTATAATTCATATACTAATGTTTTGATCCTTATTATTAAACTAAATATTTGCATACATTCTGAATTGATGATTCGAACATTTGATTGCTCCTTTTTGTATTGCCTTCAGGTGCTTCTGAGGATGAATTTGATCATTTCTTTGTTTTATCCAATTAAAAGTCCCTATCAAACATTAGCTGTAGAATTCTATCAAAGTTGCAGAATCTTAGCAATTATGTAGCTATTTTAATGGTATAGGGATTAATGCACGGGTGTTTGGTGATGTAGAAACCCTCAAGGATCTTCCCAGGATCCTTGGCAGATAGTTAGATTAGCTACAACTATAAAAAATATGCATGCATATCTATGCTTAACAAATGAATATCAAAGTGAGAAGGACTTATTACCTCGAGTCTTAGAGTGGTGTTTCTGGAGAGCGCAATGTAGCTAGGTGGAAGACCCCTGAGTTGTTGAAATATGGCAACACGAATATTCCAATTTAATTTGTCCTTGAATTAAATTGTGAATTAAAATCAAATTTAGTCTAATAGCTACTTGGAATTAATTAATTAATTTATTTTAAGTTAATTAGCTGGAGAAATTCAAGTTAGAACTATTTCTGAAGTCATGCAAGAGTTATCCCTTAAATTAAGGAGATAATATTGAGTTATATTTGAGTTGTAATTAGTTAACTCAGTTTGCTGAGTTAAGTCCAGTTAAATTAGTTCCAAACTGTTTGAAGAACTAATAGTGAGTTAACAGTCAGTTGATGCATTAATGCACTCAACTAGTGCTACTCCAGCTAACTGAATATTCCCTCATCATAAACTCATGCATGTCTATTCTGAGAAAGACCCAATTGAGATTAATGTTCAAGGACAATGTAATATTAGGTGCATGTGTTTTCTCATGGAGAAAACTCATGCGTGAAGTCAAGGATTCATCCTTGAGGATTACGTAGTTTTGGAAGGCTAATCATCCACAAGGAACAATTCAAGGACATATGAGCTTGGAGGGTAGAGAGGAAGGTTGGAGAGAAGCCAAGATTGTGTGTGAGCATCTGTGAGGATTTTACTGAGAGATGGCTCGCTGTGAGAGCTCAGGCTTTGTATAATTCCTATGTATTTCCACCATGTATGATAATACAATAGTGTCAGGTTTTTATCTTAGGATTTTCCCAAAAGTATTTTCATGTGTATTGTGCCATTGATTCTTCCTCTTCTGGTTATATTGTTCACCTCGATATTTAATCGTCTGTAAATTGATAGTAGAAGTAGGTTATAGTATTCTTCTTTGATTTATATTTCATTATCGGGTTAACCTATCACATATTTTCTACATGGTATCAGAGCTGTGGACAATATATTGAGAGCATAATTCGAAGTTTGAAGTTCGCGGTTGCAGGTGCAAATCTAATTCATATCATACTTCAAGGTTGGCCAATGGCATTCTATGGCTTGAGACTAGAGTATGCCTTGAAAGGTAGCTCGAATTACATAGCATGGAAAGATAGAATGGAGGTTGTATTAGAAGACAATGGCTTGAAGGAATTCATTGATCAAGAAATCCCAAAGCCAGCCTCAACTAATGCACAAGAGTTGGCTGAGTGGAAGAAGTGTGTGGTGAAGGCGAGACGGATCATCCTTCAGGGAGTTTGAGACCATATTGTCTCGAGTCTCCATGGGAAGGATACTCCATTTTCAATGTGGAAGAAATTGAAGGACCTCTACCAAAATAGTAGCGACCAAAGGAAATTGACGCTCAAGAATAAGCTTCGAAGAATCAAGATGGAGAAGGGCGATACTATTTCGACATATCTGAACAAGCTCACCACCTATAGATATTAGCTTGGCAATGTGGGAATAACTACTGCCGATGATGATATTGTGAACCTCACTCTCCTTGGCCTTCCAAAGAGTTGGAATAGCTACCAAGACTCTATGAATGGAAGGGAGAAACTGCCAGATTGGGAACGACTGTGGTCGGATCTTATGCAAGAGGAGATCAGGAGGAGCACAGGAGATGGTTCTTCATCCAAGAATGATGATGAAGAAAATCTGGCCTTAACAAGTAAGGCAAGGAAAGGGAAGGGGAAGGCTTCCCATTTCAAATCAAATTCTTCTCATGGAGGGAAGAAGGGTGACATGTCTAAAGTAAGATGCTTTAATTGTCACAAGATGGGACATTATGCGATTAATTGCCCATCAAAGAAGTCCAAGAAGGGATCCTTGGAAGGATCAGAAGATGAGGCATTAGCCTCTCAGTTCGAAATGGACTTTACCCTCATCACACGCATGGTGTCATCGATGATGGGTTGCGTCTAGTATCTTGACACTGAAGCCTTATTCCACATGACTGGTGATAAAAATTTATTCAGTACCTTGGAGGAGAAAGATCTCAAGATGCGCATAGAGATGGGTGACAACGGAAGGTATAGTGTTTCAGGAGTGGGCACAGTTGCTTTTCAGAGGGAGCATGGAGCTCCTCTCACCCTGGCAGATGTGATGTATGTGCTTGGACTGAAGAAGAACTTGGTATCGGTCATGATGTTGGAGGAAAAAGGCTGTGATGTTGTCTTCAGTAAAGGAAAGGTGTTCCTAAGACACATCCATGGGTCAGACCAAGAGGATAGGGATTCAGGAGAAGAATCTCTATAAACTAGAGGTAGATGATTGTGCAGCATTGAGTACGAAAGCATAATTAGTGCAAAGCTAAGACAGTGGCGAGTTGTGGCATATGCAGTTGGGCCATTTGCATCATGGGGCTTTGAAGATAATGCAACAGATATCTACAGGACTTCCCAAAGGTAAACTTGAGAAAGTTGACACATTCAAAGGTTGTACCTTGGGAAAGTACACCAAGTATTCCTTTCATGATCGAGATAGTTGAGCAGAGGCTATCTTAGAGCGAGTTCATACTGATTTGTGTGGACCATTCTCGACAACATCCACAATGAAGCAAAGGTATTATGTGATTTTCATTGATGACTATTCTCGTAAATGCTGGATTTATTTCATGCAGAAGAAGGACCAAACTTTCACAAAGTTTTGTGAGTTCAAATATTTGGTCGAGAAAGAGTCAGGGAAGAAGATCAAGGCCTTGAGAAGCGACAACGATGGAGAATATGTCTCTAAAGAGTTTAAGGACTTCTGTGCAGCAGAAGGAATTAAATGAGAGTTGACAGCACCTCATAACCCATAGCAAAGTGGGGTGGCCAAGAGGAAGAACAAAACTATTGTAGGGTTAGCACGGGGAATGCTGCATGACTAGGGCCTACCACTTCACTTGTGGGCTGAGGCATGCAACACATCGGTCTATCTGTAGAATAGAAGCCTGCATTTCATGCTTGGGATGAAG
This sequence comes from Pinus taeda, assembly GCA_000404065.3. Taxonomy (NCBI): domain Eukaryota; kingdom Viridiplantae; phylum Streptophyta; class Pinopsida; order Pinales; family Pinaceae; genus Pinus; species Pinus taeda. The sequence goes on from APFE030402566.1 coordinate 98,111, forward strand.
ACAAAAGAGGAAGATTTCTTCGATAAGAGACTAGATGTGGGTCACTTCAGGATCTTTGGCTCATCAGTATATTTCCATGTGACAAAGGATGCACGGAAGAAGCTTGAGCTGACATCAGAGTTGGGGATATTTGTGGGGTATACTGATACACCTCATAACTATCGGGTGTACTTGCCTACTAGTCGAAGGATAGTGGTTTGCAGAGATCTCAAGTTTGATGAGTAGAAGGCCATGTGAGTTTCCCTTGAGAGGGAGCTCCAACTACAGGCTGTGGAGGAAATGTTGTTTCCTAAGGAGGAGGAGCCTTAGAATGAGGCAGAGCAACCACATGCAGAGGTTCCAGGAGTGGAGGCATCCAATCAATTAGAGTCTTCCAGAGATGGATAGAAGCACACAAGAGAAGCTGATAGATTGTTGGAGGATGCAAGAGAGAATGTGGGAGCACCATCTTCTCAGCGCAGACAGAGGAGGTCACCTGAGAGGTACACTGGATACATGGCCCTTGATGGGGAATGTGTTGAGACCGAGCTATATTCCTTTGAGGCGGTTGATGATATGGTGGAGGAGTATGACTCCATAGTTTGTAACAGTGTTTGGGACATGGTTCCGAGACTAGAGAACAAGTCAGTTGTGAGTTCCTATTGGCTTTACAAGGTAAAGCAAGTTGTTGATGGTAGTGTGGAGAAGCATAAGGCAAGATTTGTTGATTGTGGCTTTTCATAGGTCGAGGGGATTGACTATGATGAGACTTTTTCTCCTGTCACAAGGTACTCATCTATCAGATCTATGTTGGCACTATCAGTACAAATGGGTTGGAAGATCCATCAGATGGATGTGAAGATTGCATTCCTCAATGGCTAGATTGAGGAAGAGGTGTGCATAGAGTAGGCATAAGGTTTTGAGACCTTCGATCATGAGTCACATGTGTGTCGACTCAAGAGAGCATTGTACGGGCTGAAGCAAGCACATCGTGCTTGGTACACCAGGATAGACAACTGCTTCACCGTGTTGGGCTTCACAAAGAGTGAAGCAGATGTGAACCTGTACCACTTCGTGGTGAAAGGTTAGTTTTTGATCATCGTACTTTATGTTGATGATTTCATAGTAAGTGGTGATGATCAGTTGATCATGTCTTGCAAGGAGGACCTTGCAAGAGAATTCGAGACGAAATATATGGGTCTCATGCATTACTTCCTTGGCATGGGACTGTGGCAGAAGGATGGGGAGTTGTTTGTGTCTCAGGGAAAGTATGCCAACGAGATTCTCAGGAGATTCCACATGGAGAAGTGCAAGGCCATGTAGACTCCTCTAGCAGGTAACTGGAGGAAGGATGTTGCTACTTCAAGAGAAGTGGTAGAGGCTACTATGTACAGGCAGCTTGTGGGTTCCTTGATGTACTTAATGAACACACGACCAAATTTGTGCTATGCAGTGAGCCAACTGAGTCAAGTGATGGTTCACCCTACCAAGATGTTTTAGAAGGTAGCAAAGCATGTATTGAGATACCTTAGAGGCACGTCTTAATATGGATTATGGTACAAATGGATAGAGGGAGTGAAGCTACAAGGCTTCACTGATGTAGATTGGGCAAGGAGTCCATCATATCCGAAGAGCACATCAGGAGGGATTTTCAACCTTGGCTCAGCGGTAGTTTCTTGGTACAACAGGAAACAAAGGTCGGTTGCACTCAGCTCGGCAGAGGTAGAATACATGGCTACAATTTAGGCAACATGTGAGGCCATCTGGATGCGGAAAATCTTAGTTGGTTTGTTTGATCGGAGGATGGATCCAAGTGTGATCTATTGTGATAATCAAAGTTGTATCAAACTCTCTGAGAATCTAGTATTTCATGATAGGTCCAAGCACATTGACATCTAGTATCATCATCTCAGAGACTGCATAGCGAGGAGGATCATGTTGCTACAGTATATTTCGATAGAGGAGCAAGATACTGACATTTTGACAAAGGCATTGTTAAAGTGTAAATTCGAGTTCCATAGAGATAGGATCGAGGTGGCAGATAATCCCTTTCTTGTTGAGAGGGAGTGTTGAAATATGGCAACAAGAATATTCCAATTTAATTTTTCCTTGAATTA
>APFE030402572.1:0-10656 GCA_000404065.3 Pinus taeda
GTATATGAAAAAATTCATTAACAACAAATCATTGAGAAGAATGGACTTATTTGTATTAAGGAAACAAAAAAGAAACCATTACAACCTGAGCCCTGGTGTTGTGCAAGTTCCTCCCAGGGTCCAGCAAGAGTTTTCCTTTACTTTGATAAGCTCACCCACTTCCAAATGAAACAAGAAAGGATGGTAATCTCTCCTCACAAGCTTACAAGGAAGTCCTAATTCCAGCAGCATCTACCCTTTGGAATGTTCAGCTTTCAACCTCCCCTCCTCTGGCCCAATGCCTGTATTTATAGTATTCTAGAGAAAGTTATTCAGTTCCAACATCAATGGGATACTCCCTCTTTTGGATGGGGTAGCTCCTCTCTTGATGGGATAAGTTCCTCTAGAATAGGGATGCATGAACCATCTGGAGGCGCTCAATACACGTCAAACACTCTTCTAGAAGGCTCTAGAAGTGACCAAAAGTAACTTTTTAAAGATGAAACTCGCGCCTTTTGACCTTTCCAGGGGTATGCACCCATCCTTTGGCTTACAGAGCGTAGAAGTACGCAGGTACAATGAGTTTGGGATGCGTACACGCAGGCACGGTAGAGAGAACCTGCATACCCAGAGACAAACATGTTTTTTAGTGACTTTCTCTCTTTTTGAAGTTTGACATGAAGAACAGAGGTATTAGGATTGACAAGGAGGATAATATGACTATTGATGGAGCCATATTAACTGCAGATAGTCATGGTGACAAATTTCAGTGTAACAGTTATCGTTATTGATTTTATTTGATTAAGATTCACCTAGATGCATCTATATTTTTGAGGATATCTGGTAATAGTTAAAATTCAGGAAAATAAAATACTATCATTTGATTTTTAGTAATATTAAATACACAATTCAAATAAACTTAAGATGATAGTTATTTCATTTAATCAAAGGATTTGGTAAAAAGTCCGTTGTCTACTAATGAAATGGATGATCACTAAATAATAGACTAGAAACTTAGGAAAACGCTAATCCACTTATGTAAACCTAAGATCACACAGTGAAAAGATCCACCCATCCCACTTAGCCCCCACCCCGCCTGAATTTTAGAATATAGTCATACACCCGGCTTCTCTTAGCACATTGTATGTCAAGAGATAAACATAAACTTGATTCTATTAACATGACTACTCTATTCTACACAGGTAGACAAGATGCGTGTAGGGGTGCTGGTAGGTTCGACGGTGGGTGGCCTTACAATTTACTTTGGTAGAACATAGGCTCTTGTACAGAAGGGTTTTAGGAAGATGACACCATATTTTGTTCCTTATTCCATTGCAAACACGGGATCTGCATTGTTGGCAATAGATTTGGGAGTAATAGGTCTGACCTACTCAATTTCAACAACATGTGCAACAACAGATTATTGCCTGTGCAGCTGTAAATCATATTCACAGAGGCGAAGCAAATATCATGCTTGCAGGTGGCACATATGCTTTGATTTTTCCTATAGGTGTGGGTGGATTTATTGCTTGTGGAGCCCTTTCACAGAGGAATGATGACCCACAGACAGCTTCGAGAACATGGGATAAAGAATGTGATGGGTTTGTCATTGGTGAAGGTGATGGCATCAAGCGACCGTGGCTACAGTAGATCCTACTTTCTAAGTTAACCTCCCGTTCATAAATTCATATACTTTTATTAAGTTTTATTTAATTTATGTATAAATATTTATTTATTTATTTAAACTTTAAACCAATCCTATTTATTTAAATTTTAATATATTTAATATGTGTGAAATATAATTTCATCAACTAAGTCCAAAATCCGTATTTGAAGTCCACTAGATAGAAACACAATGGATGGACCACAAAGTTAGGCTCCATATAATTTTTCTTTCTATAATGGCAAACTCCCACTACCTAGCAAGTCTAAGGGTAGACCTAAAGTTGAAATTCGCTAGCATTGAGGGAAATCCTCTAACAAAGATCTATATAGAGGTTTGAGGTATTCAAATAAGAGAAACAAAAATCTCAGGCGAATAAAGGAAGTGGAACATGCATTTGAAAGAGGAAAAAGAACCAGAATCAGAAATCACTGGTTGTAAATTTAACCTTTAAGTAACCGCAGATTGACTTTAAAATTGTCCAAGAGATACAAGCTCAATAGCCATACAAAAAACTGAACTCCATATAGATGACTAGTTTCAATAAAAAAATGATTTGATTAACCTAAATTTGAAATTAAAAAAAATAAAAATAAAAATTATTATTTATTTAAATTTAATAATGTAAAATTAACGTAAACTTCTAATTTTAATTAATATATATATTTATATATATTTATTTAATAATTAAATAATTTATATATCATTAATTAATTAAAATAATAATAATAATAATAATAATTAAATGAATTTTTTAATTATATTAATATTTATTATTAATATAATTTGAATAGATTTAATAATTAATTTTTTTATTTTTATTATTTTTTTTAAATCACACATTCACATATATAAATATAATAAAATATATATACTTCAAATTTATTACAATATAGTTAAATGCATATTTATAATCAAATAATGTAAATTTAAAAATTAAATTAATAATAATAATAATAATATTAAAATATATAAATTCTGTACTACATTCATCTATTATATGTACTTAGGTTTTGATTATTTTAGTAATGATAAATTTAGCAAGAGGGGATTCACTATTATGATCAACACATGGCGATTCTCCACCATTAACCTCATGGTTCTTAAGATTGTGGTTGTGGGTTCAACTTTTATGGATGGCGATATAGACTTGGCGAATTGAGTTGATTCTCATATTTTTTTGTAAACTCGATATATTTCATGTTTTTAACCTTGGTAGAGTAGCTGGCTAGAGTATGATCATATTTTCTAAGTGAACGGTTATAAATTCATATACTTTTATTAAACTTTAAAAATTTTATTTAATTTAAACCAATGTAGATGTTCAATTTTATTTATTTATTTAAATTTTAATACATTAAATATGTGTGAGATATAAATTTAAATTAATCTAAATGTGAAATATAATTTGATTCAACCAAGCCAAAAATCCTTTAGAACCACTAGATAGAAACCCAATAAATAAATCACAAACTCAGCTCCATATAAAATCTTATTTCTATAATGGCAGACTCCTACCACCTAGCGGACCTAAGGTTGAAATTTGCTAGCACTCAGCAAATCCTCTAACAAATCTCTATATATAGGTTTGAGGTATTCAAATAGGAGAAATAGAAATCTTCGCTACATAAACAAACAGGGAACTGGGAAAGGAAATAGAACTAAACATCACTTGTTGTAAATTTAATTTTAAGAAACTGTAGTTTCGACTTTAAAAAATGTCCAGTAGATACAAGTTCAATGGAAAGGGAATTGGAGAGTGGGAGGGAAGAGATACAAATATATATATTATATAGTTTTATATAATTAGCCTAGACCCATCTTAACCCTGGATCTATCAAGCATCTAGAGGAATTAAATCTCTTCAGGTGGAAACATTTCCTCAAGTCTTAAACTCAAAAAAGAGGTTTGCACCTCGAGAGATTGGATCCCTCTCAGTGCTTGATAGATCCAAGGTTAAGATGGATCTAGGCTAGTTATATTATAGTTCGAAATTATAACTATTAATACATTAATATTATATTATATTAATATATAATACAATATTGATATCATAACCATAAATATATAAATATACAATAATAATATGGTTGTTATTATTTATATAGTGTGTATAACAATATAAGCCTAATAATTATTAATGTGGTTGTAGATGTGCTTCATATACTACTATGAGTCTATATCATCACATTCGTAAATGTTGTTGTGCTAGTTAACATAGGTATTAGAAGAAGAAATAACTCTTGAGGTCAAAGTCAAAGTGATAATACAATTTTGAGCAAGATCTTGATATCTTGTGATTTAAAATGCACTTTTCAATGCATAAATAGATTGAGCACCTAAAAAACCTTTAGATACTATAACTTTGCAAAAACTAATATATCTAAATTAACAAGAAAAAATGCTTGGAAAAGGGTCATTTTGTCTAATAGTTAGACTAGGTAGTTAATATATATACACACACACAACATGAAGTTTGATAAAAGTACTTAGAATAATAGCTCACAAGCAAACAAGACTCTAAGACCCAAAGGCATGTCCCACCAATTAAAACCTTTCCCTTGCAAACTACCAATAGTAAATTTTAGGTGAAGTGGTTTTCATAATAGTAGCCAATGATGATTGTCCTCACAACTAAATTAACAACTAAATTATAAAAAATAAATCTCACTTTAAAAAAATAAAAATACAACACTAATTTTATCGCTATTTACAATCATATTATTACATTTTTCATTTTCAACTAAATATTTCAAGTCATATTAATACATTTCCAACCACAATATTTATTTTTCTTATTATATATATATATATATATATATAAAACCTTTGTACTAATTGAAATGTCCACTAATTTTCATTAATGAAATTTATAACTCTCTCGCACACTTGTAAAACAAAAACAAAATGCAGAAAATGATAGGATATAATCTAATTGCAGAAAATGATTTGATATAATCTAATAAAAAATGATATTAAGTATACTATATTTTCAATAGCCAAAAATCATCAAAACAAACACAATGTAATAAAAAGTCCAACATAAAATAAAATAAAATCGAAGGCACATAATGTTAAAATTAAATCTACGGTACATTTGACATATCACACAATCTAATTCTCAGGAGCAATGAATATTTCAAATCCCAATAAATAAAAACGAAGGCATATAATATCAAAATCGAATCTGTTTGTAACATCTCACTCTTACAACTATTGAAGCCTGGTGTAACTATTCTATGTTGTCAGGGTTTTTATGATATTTCCTAATGATATTTCCTAGATTTATTAGAATTATATTTTGAAGCCTGGCGTAACTATTCTATGTTGTTAGGGTTTTTATGATATTTCCTATCAAATTTGTTTGGTAGAAATTTATTAGAATCATATTTTGATTTTTCATTAAATTTTTTTATTTATATATATAATTTATTTATAAATTAATAAATAAAAATATAATCTAACAAAAATGGTTTTGCTAAATTTTAATTAAAAATTCCAAAACATAATATAAACAACATGAATCATTGAAATAACATAATCTAATAAAAATTATTCTACCAAATCTCAATTAAAAACTCTAAAACATGGTATAACCACACTTTGTTATTGCTTACAACATAGACTTATAAATGAAAATCTATTAATCCTAGTGATTTTTACCATTATCAAACAAAAAGCTACTAAGCCTTAATGGTTCTTATCAATAATAATAAAAATAATAATGACAGAATTGGAAAAAATGCATCTCTCTGGTGAGACAATTGCTCATTGAATAGACTGCACCATTGGGAGCAGAATCATGAAGAATGAAGAATAGGAGAAAAAGTCTAGAGAAAAGTCTAGAGAAGTTGGGAAGGTACCTTAGAATGATATTGCTTCAGAGCAACAGTGTTCACCAGAACCTTTGTATCAGAAACTCTCCAAGCTAAACACTTAGAAAATTCATTGAAAACAAGAAATGAACAAAAAAATCACCTTACCAATTTGAAAATAATTAGATGAATTTTTGTTCACAAAAAATCAAATTGATAAACACCACACAGTACAATACCTTGAAAATATGGCTCTGTAGTAGTATCCTTACTATTCAGTAGGCGCTTTGCACCCAATGCTCTACCCTGGATGCTGGAATCAAGAAATTAAAAACAAACCGGCAAAGAAATGTTAATCCAAAAACACCTACAAATAACAAATGAATTACTGAAACAGAAACCAGAGAAATTAGAGATTCCAATTGCTGTTCATATTAATATGAAAAAACTAAAGCACGGATCTCTCTTACCTTATCCATCCATTCAACAGAGGAACGAGCTAATTCATCAATCCATTCAACATAGGAACAAGCTAATGTGTTTCATTGAAATACCTCTGTTTCCGAAATGTTTGCCTCTCCGTTCTGCACTGGCTCACCCTAGGTGTTTAATATCACAAATATCGACCATCAAGATTCTTGAAATTTGAAATCTGACGTGGGAGTTTCTAGCTCAGAATGATTAGTAGGCACCATCTCTGACTTTCTAAAAAAGCTAACATGGAAAGCTTTATTCCATTTGAAACTAGCATGGAAAGCTTTATGCACAAATTAGAAAACACAACTCAAAATGGAACTGTTGTTTTTGAAATGGGAGCAACTCAGAAACTATTGCTTCTGAAATGGGATTTAACATTAGTTGAGAAAGGAAATTTACAAGTTCAACCATTGTAATTTGTGATAGGCGCACAATGCACTGACAGTTGAAAATTGAAATTCCCAAAGTCTGAATTTCAGAAAAAATGAAATTAAAAAAAAATAAAAATCGGCAGGTTGACAACTTGACAGCCCTTCTTAAATTTTTTTATAATATTATTCCAATTTATTTTTAAAATGGAAAAATTCAATTTTTTTTTTTTTTTTTGACTAGTAATATTTTCTCCCTACTTCTGTGACGTGCCAGAGGCCCTTTGAAGAGCTCTGACGCATTCAAATTTGATCACTAGTCACCATTATCAATATCTACACTTATATTTGTAAAAACAACTAGAGGTGGTATATTAACTATGACATGAAGAAATTCTAAACTTTCGAACCTCCGTAATATGCATTTTACTTATAGAGGAATGCCGCCCGATATATGCTTTTATGATCTTCAAAGGTTATTTATTAAGGACATATTTTTACACATGGTATATCGTTATAATTATGCTTTTTAAAAGTTCCTACTGATTACTGTACGTCAACAATCCATGCATTTATGACAGTTAATTAATCCTTTCATCTGGATGCACCTGATTTGACCATTCCACTTTGTGATAATGATTTCTTCTATGTGAACATTTAATTTCCATAACTTTCCCAGTTATGGTCGACCTTTCCTATTGAGAGGGGGTAAGGCATAACACGTGCATGATGTGACTAAGCACAATTATCAAATATGACAAGTTATGTCACATAAAAGCACACTGGATGATGTTAATCTTCCATATTGCTCATTCTATTAGAAGAATTCCAGATTGAAACAATGTTGTATATAGTTTATTTGCAGCAATCTCTTCGAAACTAGCAACAATGGGGGGTAAATCCATCCAAAATGAGCTTGTTACACTACGGGTGACTGAGAAAGCCCGAAGAATCTTAGAGAGGGTGGGTTGGCTTGAATATTTCACCTGATTATAGGGATCTAATAACATTGTGGCTTTAGAATTTTTACAAAATTTGCGTAATGAAGTCACAACGGTTAAAGGTAAGTGGATACTTCTCAATGAAATGATCCTGGAAGAAGTTACAATTCTCTCCACAAAAGGAGAGAAATGGATAGACAAGCATACCAGACTCCAAAGTGTGATGGAATAGTTTACAGACCCTGGTGAAGAATTGGTCTTGCAAAGAAAAAGGATTCCACCCTGCTTCATTTGGAGAACCATGGCAGGAGCTTGCAGACATAATCCAAAGGTACATTACAAGTGACGACTGCCATGATGTGGTAAGACCACTCCATCTCAAACTATTGGCAGCTTTAAAAAAGAAAATAGTCATAAACATGCCTTTCTTTATGAATTTCCTTTCACATGAAGCTTGGTATATTTGGTAGAGCTAAGGACCCAAGTGCTATAGTCAGTCACCATTGTTTAATCAAATTGATAGTCAGTAGGGAATTGACATTATCACAATTAAGCTAGGACAATTTTTTGGAACATAATGACTTTCCATTTGTGGAAGAAATGTGAGGAAGAAAATACTCAGCCTGATAGGGAAAACATTTAGCCAAACACAGACAATGTTCCCCCTAAAACAGTAAACAATCAGCCAAGAGAGGAAAGTGTTGGAAATAATACTAAGAGGGGGGGTGAATCAGTATTTTCAAATTATTTTCAATATACCTTCCAGATTTATACATTAATTTATTCTTTAGATATTGATCATTAGTTTGTATGTCAGTACCATATAACAATGAGCAAGAACAAGAAAGACAGATAATCACACCAAGGAACACCAGATATAAGGTGGAAACCCAATGTGGGTGAAAACCACCTACTGCAATATGTCTATGTCTTCTTTCAATTAGAAACTTATTTTACAATGATTTTGTACTGGTGCAGTACTTTACCAGTACGTAGGCTGCAACCTGCAGAGAGCTACAACCCTCTCTCGTTTTCGAGTCTCTCCTGGAAGGGAGCTACAACCCCCTTTGCTCTTTTTACTTCTTTAAGGACCATGTTTCATGAATTTTCAAACTAGATCCATGGACATCAAATAATCAACAAGTACATATGAATCAACCAAACTCCTTATACAATCAACCAATGAATCACCCAATTTCTCAGAATGTTGTAAACAGAAAGGCAGTACCAGTAAACTAAACCCAGAACTTTGCAGCAAATAGATAAAAGGCAGCCAACAAATACTTCAAAGAAAAGTTCGTAACTTGACCAATATAAACCTACGGATATCCATAGCTCTTCTGTGTCTAAACTACGTAGATCTGCACCTGATCTTTCTTGTGCTATGCGTACTTCTGCTCAGATCCACACCTGCACTGTCTGTCTGACAGTGTACCTCCGCACTGTGTCTTCTTCTGTGTTGCGTACCTCGCACTGCGCCTTCTGCTTCTCTGCGTACCCCACACATCGCACCTTCTTCTTTGCTGCATACCCCGTACTGCGTACCCCCGCACTTACGTCGTGGATCGCTTGCGAACTTCTGATTAGGGCCAAATTAACAGTCCTCCAATGTGCCACAGTCAGTCAGATCCAAAGATCTGTTCATGCTCCCGAGGGATCACGACCTATCAATAGATTCGCCTTAAGTTTTCTCCTTGATTTAGATCTAGCTTTTTGAAAACCAATCACCCAAAATTTCAGATCTTAAGATATTCAAATTTCACAAGTGTGTAGCCAAGAGATCTCCTTTCCTTTCTATAGGCAAGCCTTTCACAATACCATGGTCCAAAACCATAATAATACAATACCATGAACCCAATACCTTGGATCAATATTTTTAGATGCAAAACCACAGACCAAAACCATAGGATCAAATATGTCGGGCTAAATACCATGGACCATTCATAAAGATTCCCACGTGCACACGCTTTTCTCCATTGGAGAGAGTGAAACTGGGGTCCGTACCTTCTGAACGGATCACCTGTGTGTATGTCCGCACTTCTTGGTCGACGTACCTGCGGGTCCGCAACTTCTCATAGGATCACCTGTGGTATCTTTTTTTCCATGATTTTGAGTGCTTGAACTGATATCTGCCACAAGAGTGAGTTGCCATCAAGTACAACACCTGTACCATAGAGCCAAACCAGAATCATAATGCCAACAATCTCCCCCTTTGGACTTGATGGCAACCTCAAGATCCTCAATGTCATTCTCCCCCTTTGACATCAAGGGCAAAGGGTAATGCTCCCCCTGAGAACATGCTTAGGCCTTTGCTTTGCTGATCATGCTCCCCTTGATAAACCAGATCTGCAAAAAGAAAGAAATATCTGCACGAAGAACCACTGTCCACCAAACACCATAAATGACCGATCGAGACATATTGTAGCAATATTTAGATCATCATGAAGATATTCTATCATAATTCCAACAATGCATTATATGCTGCCCCTGAAGTGCCATTCGATCTTCGACCAATCCGCAACCCAGCAAACGTATGCGTATAACCCATATGAAACTTGCGTACAACCAACACTCTCTGAAACAGATGAGATTCAACAACCCCCGGCTTTTTCCTGAGGTATTCAAAGGTCTCCCTGGGCAATGGTTTGGTGAGTATATTAGCAGCTTGTTCCTTTGAAGGAACATACTCCAACTTGACCTTTTGTTCCAACACTTGTTCCTGGAGAAAGTGATACTTGATTGGTATGTGCTTGGTTTTTGAATGCATGACTGGGTTCTTAGAAATGCTGATTGCACTTGTATTATCACATAAGATGGAGATAGGTGGAGTACAAGTGATTTGAAAATCCTGCAAGGTCTGCATCATCCAAAGAAGTTGGGTGCAACAAGATGCAGCAACCACATATTCCACTTCAGCTGTAGATAAAGCAATCGAACTCTGTTTCTTGCTGAACCAAGATACTAATCTGGAACCCATAAAGAATGCACCACCACTTGTGCTCTTCCTGTCATCCACGCTTTCAGCCCAATCTGCATCAGTATAAGCATGAAGTGTGAGATATGTATCTCTAGGATACCATAAGCCATAGTTTTGAGTTCCTTGAAGCTACTTGAAAATTTTCTTCACTGCCTGAAGATGAGTTTCCTTTGGATTTGCCTGAAATCTTCCAACTATTCCCACTGCATGCATGATGTCTAGTCGGGTACATGTCAAATAAAGTAGACTTCCAATCATAGACCTGTAGGTTGGTTGATGCACTGCTGCTGATTCATCATTTGTATTGAGGCTGCATCTTGTGACCATGGGGTTACATACTGGTTTTGCATCTTCCATGCCATATTTCTTCAAAATCTGCTTGAGATACTTGGTTTGAGACAAGAAGATCCCACCTTCATTTTGTTGGATTTTCAAA